>PVJH01008873.1:0-10806 GCA_004026705.1 Nesogale talazaci | reverse complement strand
CCATGAGGAACATGGGCAGCAGCTTCAGGTACCCACACATGGTGCAGCCAGCTTTCACGTGAGACATGTTCTTGGCTGAGAGGCAGCGCTGCACAATGACCTGCCAGGTAAAGCCCAATGTAGGAAGGGTGCAGGCCCAAAGTCTCCATGGCAACTTCTGCTACCTCCGCCACCCATCCTGAATCCTTGCTGGATATGGCTCTCCCAAGAGAGCGGAGCTCAGTGGCCCACTGACCATGGAAGCCCAACGCAACCCTTCCATATCCTTGCTGGATATGGCTCTCCCAAGAGAGCGGAGCTCAGTGGCCCACTGACCATGGAAGCCCAACGCAACCCTTCCTAATCCCTCAAGCCAGAACCAGCCAGGTTTCTGGCCATGCTTCTGGGGAACATCCTGTGCTCTCTGCATCCTGAGCTTGAGTACCTGATCTGTGCACCAATACCACAAGGCAAGGATGGAAAGGCCAAAGATGAGCCCAGGCCACGGGAGGTCTCCCTTGAGAGGGTCTCGGAAGATGTGGAAGGAGTCAGGCCTCGGAGTGTAGCATTCTTCCTTGATGGTGATATTTCCATCCGAAACCAAGGTCGGGATGGCTTTCATGTACTTTTCCATGAAGGCTCCATACCCTCCCACTTCATGGAAAGCTGGAAAACATCAGTAACAAAATATCAACATGTCAAAGCTCGGAACTCTTGATAGTGTGAGTTTCCTCTGAGAACACTTGGAGAAACTAAGAGAATCCAGCTAAAAGATAAAGGCGGGGGGTGGGGGGTGGATTTTGAGCCAGTCACTCCTTCCTCTGGACTCAGCTTCCTTGTCTATAAAAATGCAATTAACTCTTCCCAGCTTTGTGGTCTACTGTGAAGATCCCAAGGAATAATGAGTGAAAGTACTTGAACCATAAACTTCTGGAAAAGGGAAAGTATTTTCATTATTAAAGGAAGATCTTGGTTTTAGACAGATCTGCTTTCCTTTTTAAGTCTCCATTACCAGCAGTGGCCTTTGGGAACAGGAAATACATGTAGAGATGCAAAAACCTGATCAGACCACCCAGGTGGCATCAGTGAGGTGGAATGGATAGAGATGAGGTGTAGAATATGTGGAGCTTTGTCTCCTCTTGGCCCTTGTGTCCTTCAATATGTCATTCCAACCCTGCCCGGCCCACCCCAGGTGCTACCTGAAATGGGGGGGGGGGGGGAGAAAGCCCTTGGAAAACAGAATTATATTAAATAGATAAGAGGTTTCACAGGACAGACAGATGATACAGGCTACCTTGAAAGTAAAATGTGTCTTAAATCCTCTTAAAGCAAGACCTCCCAGGTTTGTAGTTTCCAGTCTTAGCATTAAGATCTCATACACAAATAAGATTTTGCAAAATTAGGAGGGTAGGAAGTCTAACTTTGGCAAGATTTTAAAATATTAGCAATTTAGGACATTAAAAAACTATCTCCTATTTACATCCATTAATAAAGGCCTTTTGACCTTAAAATGTTGACCATGTCATCTGAGATTAAAAATACAATAGTTGAACACTTGGGGATATCACTACACGATCCTTGACCTTTCTTGTCCAGTTTCACTGTGGACAGAAGCCCAGGTCATCATAAGCCAACAGTGGGGACCATTGGACCAGATTGTCTAAAAGAGGAAGCTACCACGTCACCCTCAGACTTCCAGAAATGAGGAGGGGCCTCTGCCTGCTCACAGCAAAGCTTAACCCAAATTCACTGACTAGGCTGTCAGCAGGCCAAATGACCAATGCTTTTCTCTACCTCTGCCCTAGGTCCTCAGTATCCTGGGAAGGTATAAGCAGTCAATGTCCTAAGCTGCTGAGTGACAGATTGGACCTTCAGATAGAACCAGAGACGTCTCAGCCATGCCAAAAAAAACCTCTATGGAATTCTGTTCTACTCTGACACACACTACCTGGCAAAGGGTTTTCTCTGGCCTTACCTCCCCTGTCTGCTCCAACTTACCAAAGCCAGTCAGGATGAAAGATCCCACCAACATGATAGCCGTCTGCAAGGTGTCTGTGTAAATCACAGCTGCCAGACCCCCTAAAAAATGAGAAAACATGCATCAGACCACCTAGGGAAGTCACCCTGTCTGCCTACTCCCTTCTCCAAATCCCAGTCTTCTACTTTTCTACACCGGAGCACACCGCGCAAACACCCACCTGCTTTCCCTCCCTTTCAGGGTGTGTGTTTCTCTCCATTTGATGGGAAAGAGGCTAACTTGTCCCTTTCCTGAATTTAATCTCTTACATTGATTAAATTGAGATAACAAAACAGGTATCCTTTCAGCCATTTTTTATGTGCACCATTCAATTAGGCAACCATCACCACTATCCATTTCCAAATTTTTCATACCTTGGACAGAAACTCAATACCCATTAAAAAATAACTCTCTATTTTCCCCTCCTTCATTGGTAACTTCAAACTTTAGTCTCTATGCATTTGATTATTTCAGATATTTCATGTAATTGGGACCATATAATATCTGTCCTTTGTGTCTGATTTATTTCATCTTGCATGTCTTCAAAGTTCATGTATGTATCAGAACTTAATTTCTCTTTGAGGGTGAATAATACATATATGGCATTGTATATGTATAGCCCACCACTTGCCTGTCAGTTTGCCGTATGACAAGCTGTGACTTGTGTGTTACTGGAAGATATGCCACTGGCATTTACAGAGAGGAAGATGTGCCACTGGTATTTACAGAGAGCATTTACTGGTATATTCAGCAGAGTCACCCAAAGCGAACACATTTCAGTGGAGCTTCCAGACTAAGAACAGATGATGAAGAAAGACTCAGCTACCCACTTTGGAGGGAGAAGCCACTGAAAACCTTATGCTGAGCTTCAAACCATTATCAGATACCGACGGCCTAATGAATGGGAGCAAAATATTATCAGCAGTAGTGCCAGAGGTTGGACCCCTCGTGTCCAAGGGCACTCAAAATGTGATTGAAGACAAGGTGATTTCCCAGGGTCGAGTCAATAATGGTGACGTGAATGAAATAAAACCTGTAAGAGCGAAGCCTTAGAGATCTTCATTTGTTGATGGGGCATGAGTCAAGGTAAAGAGAAACGGGCAGCTGCAAAAAAATCTTCTAATGATTGGAGCATGAAATGTGCGAACAATTAAAATAGGAAGATTGGAAGTGCTCAAAAATGAAATATGACACAGAAAGAATGATACCCTTGGCATTATTGAGCTGAAGTAGACTGGTATTGGCCATCTTGAAGCAAAAAAACATATGATCTACTATGTTGGAAAAACTCAATCATAAGGAATAGTGTGGCATTCATTTCCAAACAGGACATTGCATAATAAGTCATAAAGTACAATACTGTCTATACTTATAGGCAGCCACCTTCAAGTAGATCCAACCGCTATAACTATGGTTCAAATATATGCACTAGCCACAAAAATCAGTGATAAAGAAATTGAAGAATTCTATCAATGACGTCAGTCTGACATTGATCAAACATGCAGTATTGTGGTGATAATTATCGACACTAGGAGTGCAAAAGCTCAAAACAAGAAGAAACAGTAGTTAGAAAGTATGGTTTGGGTGATAACAATGAAGGTGGAGATAATATGATAGAATTTTGCAAGACCAAGGGCTTGTTTATAGCAAATACCTTTTTTAACAACACAAAACTTGGACTTGAACCACATGAACTTCTCCAGATGGAATACACCAAAACCAAATTGACTACAGCAGTGGGAAGAGATGACCGAGAAGCTCAATATCAGCAGCTAAAACCAGGCCAGATGCTGACTGTGGGACAGACCATCAATTGTCCAAATGTAAGTTCGGTCTAACATTGAAGTTCAGTCTAGCAAACTCACAGGAACTAAAATATAACCCTGAGTCTACCCCACCTACATTTCGAGAACATCTCAAGAGCATATTTGTCACATTAATACTCTGAAGAAGAACGTAGCATCAGAGTTGGAGGAAAGCTCATTGACAACTTGTGACATGCAGATGACACAGCCTCGGTTAGTGGAAGGGAGGAGGACCTGAAGCACTGGCTGATGAAGATGGAGGATTGCAATGTTCAGTGACGGATTATAATGCGATGTAAAGAAAACCAAAATCTTCACATCTGGGCCAATATGGAATAAAGTGACAACTGGGGGAAATGTTGACATTGTCAAAGAGACTTTGTCTTGCTTGGCTCCGCAGTCAATGCTCATGGGAGCAGCAGTCAAGGGCTTAAATGACACATTGCACTGGGTAAGTCTGCTGCACGCGACCTCTTTAGGGTATTGAAAGGAAGGATGTCACTTTAAGGACAGATGAGCCAGGGGACTGAAAGCATGCATGTGAAAGTTAGACGCTGAATAAGGAAGACTGAAGGAGGATCAATGCATTTGCATTGCGGTGCTGGTAAAGAATACTGAAAGTGTCATGAACAGCTCAAAGGACAAACTGGACTGTCTTGGAAAAAGTATGGCAAGTGCTCCTCAGAGGCAAGGATGCTCAGACTTTGTCTAACATATCTGGACATGTTGTCAAGAGAGACGAGTCCCTGGAGAAGAACATCAGGCTTGGTAAAATGGAGAGGGAGTGAAGAAAGAGGAAGACCCTCCAGAAAATGAATTCATACCACGTCTGCAAAAAGGCACACAGGCATAGGAACAATTGTGAGGACCCCGCAGGATCCCACAGTGTTTCATGCATATGGTGACAATGGGTTGGAACCAACTCAAGGGCATCTTATAACCAAAATGACACACTCACTTTTCCCATTCATTTGTTGTTTGCCACGTAGGCTGTTTCCACCTTCTGGCTAAGGTTGTAAGGAACCGATGTATAAATGTCTGTTTTAATCCCTGCTTTTAAGGTTTTTTTCGGGGGCGTGCCATATACCTAGGAACAGAATTCTAGAATTCCCTGAGTGGCACAAACAATTATGAGCTCAATTCCTTGCCAAAAGGTTAGCTGCTTGAACCCACACAGAAGTCCTTGGAGGACAGTGCTGGAAACTTGCTTCTGAAAGGTCACAGCCAACCTGTAACAGGTTACGGAGCACATCTACTTGGTACATACAAGTCAGTATTGGCTCACTAACTAACAATTATGATGCAGTAGTTCTATGTCTAACTGTTTGAGTGAGGTAAATTTCCCACGAACGAAACCCAGGAAGAAGAAAGAGCTGAGTGCAGAGAAGTCTGGGAACATTATCAAATGTATCTCAAAGGGATACTTGCAGGTATCTCTTTTCTCCGACCATCTAAGTAACTTCTTGCTGCAAAAGTTCATTGCAACTGGGACTCAAGAATGGGGGCTGCAAGTTCCAATGCTGACTTGGTCCCTGAATTGGACAGAATAATACGTTTACAAATAACATGTGTTCTCTTGTTATTCGTGTCACTCACCCCTCTGGGTACCTTTTGCGTCTTCCTTTAAAACCTTTCTGTGTGTAACTTCCTCTTTCCCTACGTTTCCTACAGTGGCTCCTGAAGCCTCTGTCTAGCTTCCAAGGCGCTTCATAACCCAAACCAAATCCATTGTCATCGACTTGGTTCCAACTCAGTGACGAGGTGGTAAAATGCAACTGTCCCACAGGGTTACCAAAATTGTAAACCTGATGGAAGCAGACCACTCCATCATTCTCCCATGGAGCAAGCAGCATCAACTTCAAACTTCCAATCTATCAGTGAGCAACTGAAGGCTTAACCTTGGCACAACCAGAGCTCCTGAAGTGTCCACAATGAACTAATGGAACCATCAAGTCCAATTGCCTACCATCCCCATCGCCACTGCTTCCCAGTGACCACTCTCCCCTAGTTAAGCCTACCTGCTTTCTCACCCTGTGCCCTGCCCCCTGCCATGGCCATCCCCCACCCCACCGTTCCTCTGCTTATGCCATGACCTGAACCTGTCACTCCTTCCCTGATTCCCCCAACCGAGCCAGGTCCCCACAAAGCCAAACCCTGCCCAACTTCCTGTGAGAAGTTGTCCTGACTACACTAGTTGACCAGGAAAGCTTCTGAGACCATCCAGATAGCATGCACGGTCTTGTGAGTGGCGGTCAAGTAAATGGTCCATTCTCAAACAGAGACTGTGTCTTTAAAAGGAGAAATCATGCCTTCTTCTTCCTTTTAGCCTTGACCATTTCCAACCCCTGAGCTGGACATGAGAGCAGGAATCACTCAACAGACTCACCTGTGATGGTGTACAGGCCCGTGATGGCCAGTAAGAGGAAAATGGCCAGGTACAGATCCAAGCCCAAGGCCATATTGATGAATATGGCCCCAGAGAAGATGTCTGCCTGGAAAGGAGAGAAGGGATCGAGTTAGGAGAGGGTCAGGCCGGCTGACCACAGGATGTGCCTCATGCCTGAATCGCAAGGGACAGGAAAGGAACCTTGGAAGAGGTGGTAGGAGCCTCTCCTGAGTCGGCAGGTCTATTGGTGCCTTTGGTCGTTAGGGGCCAACGTTTGACTCTCATTCTCTTGCCCTTTGCCTGGCATCCAACAATTAGAGATTCATCTCTTTCTCCCAACCCTGTTGCCCTTTTCCATTCACAGGAGCCCGGTAACGTAGTGATTGTGAGGTGCTGGCAAACAGGCTCCAGTTCAAGGATTACCCTGTCCAACAGAACAAACCACAACCTGGTACTGAACCCCCCATCACAATGGTTCTGTTTGAGCTCATTGTGGTGGCCACTGTATCCATTCATCTTGTCAGGATTCTACCTTTTTTTGCTGACCCTCTACAGTGTCCCTGTCCAGGGACTGGTCTCTCTAGTACCGTGTCCAAAGTACATGAGAGGAAGTCTCACGGCCCTCTCTTGTAAAGAGAATTCTGGTTATACTGCCTCCGGATTTGGTTTGTTCTTCTGAACAATATGCTTTGCGAATACACAATTCAAAGGCATCCATTCTTCTGTGGTCTTCCTTATTCATGTCACCTGGCCCTTAGTCCTCCAAGTGACATCTTTCCTCTGTAACATCTCAAAGAGGTCCTGTGCTGTGAATGTGCCCAGTACTGAAGGTCATTTGATTTCTCGATTGTTGCTTTCATGAGCATTGGCTTCGAATTGAAGCAAAATGAAATCCTTGACGACTTCTAGCTTTTCTCTATCAAGATGCTGCCTAGCAGTTAAGTGGTGAGAGTTTTTGTCCTTTACATCAAGTTGTGATTTGTAGGGAAGGCTGTAGTCTTTGATCTCCACCAGTAAGTGCTTCAAGTCCTCTTCACATTCAGCAAACAAAATCATGCAGGCTACTGAATCTCCTTCCAGTCCTCATGCCACGTTCCCCTTCACATAGCCCCGTTTCTCATATTATTTGCTTCAGCATATAGATCGAATAACTGTAATGAGCTTAGGTAGCCTTTCCTTTACTAATTTTATTTTTTTAATTTATTATTGATCGAGAGTTAATACATATGTCATTGCACAGTTCAACCACATCAGACAGAACCGTATGATTGCTACCACAATCAGTTTCTAAACACTCCTTTTCTTCCTGAACTCCTTGACATCATCTCCCTTTACCCAACAACATCACTCTCCCCACCCCCGACCCAAGCCCTTATTCTACTTGCTGTTCCTAGAGGTTCCTCAATCTTGGGGTTCATATATTGAAACACAGAAAAAACACACAACACAACTTCAAGAGGGTAACACCCCTCCAATGACATAACACCTCTGAAATACACCCTAATATTAAAAAACAAAAACAAAACGAGATTACAGAAAATGTTGAAGACCCAGCATGCATCAGAAGGGGGATCAACAGGAAAAGTTTTAACTGTTTAAGTTGGATTTTTAACTTTGATCTTCTGTACTCATCTCTCCAATACACTCTGTTTAGTGACCACTTTCCTCCCACCCCTCAATTGTACCTTTCCTGATTTTAAATCATTAATTAACCCCCCTTGTTCTTTTCTTACTTCAGCTTCTTGGTTTATGTACACATTCTGCATAAACACAATTAGATATTCTGAAATTTCTGGTCTTCCCAAATGCCCATGGTTTGTTATAATCCACAGTCTAATGCCTTGACACAGTCAATAAAACACAAGTAAGCATCTTTCAGCCCAGATCCATCTGGTACATATGGGAACTGGAAATACGGGGAACCCAGGACAGATGAACCCCTCAAGGCCAGTAGTGCGAGTGGAGATACCAGAATGGTGGAGGGAAAGTGGGGTAGAGAGGGGGAGACAATTACAAGGATCTACACATAATCTCCTAGCTGGAGGACGGACATCAGAGGAGTGGGTGAGAGGAGACATCTGACAGTATAAGATATGGCAAAATAACAATAATTTATAAATTGTTAAGGGTGAGGGAGAGATGGGAGAGTGGGGAGGGAGGGAGAAAGATGAAAAGCTGATGTCAAGGGCTCAAGTAGAAAAGCAAACGTTTTGAGAATGGTGACAGCTGCAGATACGTGAAGGTGCTTGGCAAAATATATGTATGTCTGGATTGTGATAAGCTATGTCTAAGCCCCCAATAAAATTAGTTATTAAAAAAGATAAAAATAGTAATAAAACAAAGGGAAAACATTTTAAAGGTGAAAAATAAAAACCACCTGTTAAACATTTCCTTTGGTATCCCCGTGATTCCTGGAGCCTTGATTCTCACCAATGCCTTCCGTGCAGCATGGACTTCTTCCTTCAGTCCCATTGGCTCTTGATCAGATCCTACCTCCTGAAATCATTCCATGTGGACCAATTATTTGGAGGCACAATGACTCTGTGCATTCCTTACATCTTCTTTGGTGGCTTCTCATGTCATCCAATATTTTGTCCACACAATCCTTCCATGTTTCAGCCAAGACTTGAGCCTTTTCTTCAGTTCATCCATATGCAATATAGTGAGTGAGCTACTCCCTTTGAGTTTTCTCACTCCAGGTCTTTGTATAGTCCATCATAATGTTTTGCTTTGTCTTCTCAGGCTGTTCTTCTCATCATTTCTTCCATTCACCTTTCCTTCCAGTTACATTTGAGAGCAAGTCTCGGAATCTCTTCTGACACCCACTTTGGTCCTTTGTTTCTTCCCTTTTTGATGACTGTTTTGTGTGTGATTTTCTTGCTGTCAGCCCACAGCTTGTTGGGGCTTCAGTCATTATTCGTGTTCAGTGAGTAAAAATCTGTTTAAATGGAATAGGCTCACGGCCATTTTGGGCTTTTGTGGGCTTTCTACGTTTCTTCGGCTTCTCCTGGAACTTGCGAGTTAGCAGTTGATGATCCGTACACTGTCCATCCCTAGCCTTGTTTGGGTGGGTGATCTGGAATGCCTGCATCAATTCTTCCCATGGGTGGAGTCCATTCGACTCCTGGGTGTGGCAGCTAGATTTTATTTCAACTTGGGCATATGTCAGAGTGGGAGTACAGCCCAACCTATCCGTCAAGTCGCAGCCTGATGATGCCTCTGGTGTTACCTATTATCTGCATCTCAGTGATCTGCAGATTATCAGACACATGCCCAAAGCATCTCTGCGTGCCCAGGAGGCTCTGAACAGGCTCCCTGCTACTCCTGAGAGGAAGAAAACTTCAACAACATTTTCGTTGTGTCTTCCAGACCCCCAACAGAGTAGGGCTTGGCGCTAAGGGATTTCATCTAAAGGGTCTCCTCTTAGTCTAGGGAGAATTGTTTCTGCCTCATCCTTGAATTTACCATTATGTTCTTCTAAAGACACTTTCTGCCCCCAAAGAACTTTCTCTGGGACTGAACATGCACTTACTTATGTCCACCAGCAGAGAGCACTAAGGCCACTCTAAAGGAATTTTCATGTCCGCTCCTCAAAAGTAGGGGGCAGAAAAGCATTATGGGAATCGTGGTGCATTGAAATTTTTAGAAGCAGTAGAAAACCACACTGCGCCTAGATGAGATGCATGGCTTCATTTAGGTTATAAAACCCGATGCTTGTCAGGCCATGCGGAGGGCTGCCTTGACAGAGCCTGGGAATAGGTGGGGCTGGTCTCAGTGCTCTCAAACCACTTTTCTTCTCTCCCCACTGGTCATCCCACTGACACTCCCCAAGGCCCTCCAGTGACCATCTCTCCAGCAGCCTGCCACTCCCAATAGAAACCCTTCCCCACCTTTTTTGGTGGACAGAAACCCTGTCTATTGTCACCAGAGACTTATGTGCTAATAGAACACTACCACCATCACCCCGACCTCCTACTTGCTCACCCCGCCCTCAGCAAGGTGAGTCCTTCTGAAGACCTGTCTCCTCTAAGACTTCCTCCGCCATCTCCGCATCAGAGGATTCCTAAGTCCTAGAGCAGAACGCAGAGTTTACCATGACTCTGGTTGGGGAGGAAGAATGCCAGACCTTTCCACATGCCTCTGGGTGGGCTCAAATTGTCAAGCTTTTCATGGAATGTACTACCCAGGGACTTGTCTCAAGTCAGCGGCCCTAAGCAAACTTAGCAGGGTCCTACCCAGGGGCGACAACGGACATCATATTGTTGACCTGCTTGGTGCAGAAGGAGCCAGGAGGGGACAGAAGAGATGTGATTTAGAAAACGTCTCCTCCTTAGCACCACTGGTGGTCAGAAGACCTGGAGGCGAACCCCAACTCTGCCGTGACAGGCCCGAGTGATCTTGGACAAACCAGCTCCCTTCTCTGCTTCTCAGCAGCCTCATGTCATCCACATCGGAGGGCTTGTGTTCATGAGCCTTGGGCTTCTGCAGCTATGACAAACATCCTTTGCTCTGAGAGTGATGATGGCGACACATGTGCAAACGTGGCCTGCACACAATTGATGTATGTATGGATCGTGATGGGAGTTGGGTGAGCCCCAATAAAATTATTGATTTTTTTT
>PVJH01008872.1:0-83413 GCA_004026705.1 Nesogale talazaci | reverse complement strand
ACACTCAGGGATGGTAAGTCCCTGTATATTTGGCCCACATGCTGCTTTCAATGGCAAGAGCCCCTGGGTTGGATTCTTGTGTAACCACCTTGTCTCTATGGCTATACATGCCATTTTCCTACTATCTACAAGTCCAGAGCCCTGGTGGCACCAGAGTTAAGCACTTGAACCCACCCAGCAGTTCAGAGGGATGGAGACCCAGAGAAAGTCCTGGTGGGTCAGCTTTTGTAAAGGTGGCCAAGAAAAGCCTGGGAGCCAGTTCTCTTGGGTCACCTGTGGCCCCCAGGAGTCCGAACAGACTCGATGGCATCCAGCCACCATCACAAGTGTTCACACTGGGCAATGAGTCTCCATTACCTGTGCGATGCTCCTTGTCTTTTTGTTAAATTGGTTCACATTAGATCGTTTGCTTAAATGAGCTTATTTTTAAAGAACAGAACTGACAGCTATAGCATTGCATGCAGACACAGCTGGCTTTAGACGAATAATTAATTAAGACACACACAGAAACAAAGGCAGACATTCCCAGACTCAGATGGCTAGATATGCAGCCCCGGAGGTATTCCTTTGTGGAATGGCAGGAGGGGACTGACTTCACTCTGCACCCTGAGATAACAAGAGATTGCTTCACCATGCTGCAGGAGAGCAATGTCTTGAACATGCAGCATGTCTCCCTCCAAAACTTCTCCTTCCACAGTGAAAATACCTGTGAAATGCATAGTGTATCTATCCACTGAAGTAAAAGCTGTGGTCAGAGAGAACAAGGCAGGCTGGGTTGTGGAACAGTTAGAAAGTTCAGGAGGAAAGATGTGTTGGGTGAATTATTTACCTGCATACTCATCTAAAAATGAGGACAGTGAGTGATCAAGACTAGAGATCCCTCCCAGGCTACAGTAGAACTAGGGGGAAGAAATTCCACTGTCAGCCAGGACAGTCTGGTCCTTGCTGCCCCAACCAGGGATCTTTAAAGTTCATTCTTTTAGATCTGATTTTATGACTCACAAAGAACTGAGGTTGGTTCATGGTGGTAGCTGCTTTTTTCTCCATCCAGCAGGGGCTTCGTGCCAAATCTGTGGATGTTTCTCTTAGCACTAGCAAGCAAGACATAGCAGTAAAGAGTGAAGTCAGCTGGGGTTTAGGCAGGGAGCAAGGAAAGAGGAGTCAGTATTTAGTGGCTGCTGTACCTGCAGCCAGATGGTAGGAACAGAAGTCCCAAGAACTGATCTCAGTTCCAAGCCAGGAGAATAGCCAGAAGAGCAAGGGTGGGGCCTGGAGGCAGGGTTGCATATGGTATGGAGATGGAGTTTTCAGGGAAGAAATAAACCTCAATTCATCATTAAAGATAGAACCACAGCAGTTGAGGAATCAATGTATTGCTTTGGGCAGATCTGCTGCAAAAGATCTTGGAAAATGTAAACAGTCAAGATGCCACATGAGTAAGGTGCACCTAACGCAAGCCATGGTCTCTTCAGACACTTCATATGTGTGGGAAAGCTGGACTGTGAAAAGTTAAAACAAAAGAAGAATTGACACAATAGAACTGTGGTGTTGGCAAGTAATATCGCATATGCTGCAGACTGCCAGAGGAATGACAAAGCAGTCTTTGAAAATGTATAACCAGAATGCCTTTTAGAAGTGAGGATAGTGAGACTTCACTTCACTTTTTCCCTTTCTCTCTTAAGTTTTTCATTGCAGTTTAGATGCAAGTTTTCCATTCAACAATTAACGTAACAGCATTCTTCCTACTTCCCTGAATTCCTTTCTCCCATATGTCATTATTTATTGCCCCTTCTCATGGTGTAGTGGTTGTTAGTTGGGCTGTAATTGGCATGGTTGACCATTCAAAATCACTAGCAGCTCCAAGGGAAAAAAGACTGGACTTTTTAATCCATTAAACAGATAAGGGGGAACTACATGTAGATCTCAGGGATCTACATATAACCTCCTCTCTGGGGCATGGACAACAGGGAACGGAGTGAAGGGACACATTGGACAGTGTGTGACATGAAAAAGTAATAACAATTTGTAAATTGCTAAGGGTTCATGGGGGAGGGTTAACAGGGAAAGTAAATATGGGGAGCTGGTACTGGGGCCTAAGGGGAGGGGGCATGTTTTGAAAGTGATAATGGAAACAAGTGTACAAATGTGGCCTGCATACAATTGATGTATTTATGGCTTGTGAGGAGAAGTGTATGAGTCTCCAATAAAATGATTCATAAAAAAGGGAGGGGTAAAGAAGAGCTTAGACCAAGGGCTCAAGTGGAAAATATTTGGAAATGAATATGGCAACACATGTACAAATATGCTTGCTATAAATGATGTATTGAATGTTATAAGAGCTGTAAGAGCCCCCAATGAAATTATTTTAAAAACCAAGTACCAAGTATAGTCTCAGAAATCCATAGGGGAGTCACTTGAGTCAGTATTGACTCCATGGCAGTGAGTTTGTCTTCTTGGTTTTCTCATATGAATGCACACCAAAAGGTGTGCTTGGCAGAAGAGATTTTATCAAACAAGTGGAAAGGATTAAGTGTCCTGTTGACAGCACTCCATGCCTTTCCCCAGCTGCCCCTGTCATTGCTCAACAGATTCATGAACAAAGGGGTCATGGTGGCAGGGGTGGAGGTTTACATGGACTAAGACTCACTTGGCTATAGTGCTGCTGATTGTCCAATCTGCCAGCAGCAGCGAACAACATTGATTCCCCAGTGTGATAGCATTTGTCAATGTGATCAACCTGGTGGCAGTTTGATTACACTGGACTGTTTCCAATCACGGTTCTTGCATTATATGGTTCTTTATACCTTACACAGTTCTTTCATCATTTAGTCTTACTGGGACACACGTTTACTCTAGATACAGACTTACATTCCCTGAATTCTATCAAAACTATCATTATTAGACTTACAGATTCCATATACCATTGCCTTGGATCAAGGAACTCATTTCACACCAAATGAAGTATAGTGATGGGTCATGATCGTGGATGGAATGGTCTTACCATATTCCACCTCGTCTAAAGTGGCTAACTTGATAGAACAATGGAATGGCCTTTTAAAAACACAATTTTGTAAGAGCCCCTAATAAAATCTATATTAAAAAAAGAAAAGTGGATTAGTGCAGATGTAGTTTGATTAAAATATAACATCTTATCATCCAATCTCTCTTTTGACCCTTTCAAAACTTTTTCTAGTTTTTAATAATTTCTATTTTCCTTTTGGAGGTTTCTCTCCTTTACTCTGTTATAGCTGTTAGCATTTTGTTGTTGCTGATTTTGTTGTTTGTACATTTTTCCACTTATGAAATTTAGGATAGGTACATCTATAGGGACAGTAAATATAAAAATGGTTTCTTGGGGGCATGACAAGGGAATTGGGGAGAAATGATAACTTCTGATAACAAGAAATGAGCATTGTTGATAACAGGAAGAACAAGAAGAAAATGTTATACAACTGATTATGATAATTATTGTACATCTCTCCTAGATATGATTGAACTATTAATTGTATGATACATGAATTATAGGCCAATAAAATTGCTGGAGATAAAAAAGACACAATTATGACTCCCGCTTACAGGACTGGGATAATGTTCTCCAGGAACTACATATCCTCTAAACCAGTGTCTCATACATGGTGGTGATTTTCCAATAGTACAGAAACCAATTATTGTAAATGGGAGTGGCACCAGTCACTATTACTCCTAGTGACTCACTTACAACATATGTTAATGTGTTCTGTGAGGAGTCTATAGGTCTTAGTTCTACATGGAGACATAGGTCATTGAACTACTAAGTACCATATATCACCTGGCCACTTTGGGATTTTCATGGCATTGGGTCACCCTTAGATCAATAGAAAAAGAAAAGAGTTACTTTATTGGTTGGTGTAATTGATCCTGATTATGTCGTGTGTAAGCTGATGGTTTTTCCAGTGTTGAACATCTGTGTATACTTGCACAAATCCAATTTATTCATGATGTGTTATTGTTTAAGTATGACTATGTTGTCTAGAATTTTGCTGATAATTTTGGATCTATTTTCATTAAGACTATTGATCTATAGTTTTCTTCTTTTAGTAGTATCTGATTTGAATGAATTGGGGAGCATTCTGTCATTTTCTATATTTTGGAGTAATTTGAGTAGAATTGTTATTAGTTCTTCTCTGCATTCTACTGGGGGTGGGGGTAGGTACAATTCTCCAGTTGAACTGTCTGGGCAGGTCTCTTTTTGGTAAGTTTTTTTTTCTGACATAAAATTTATTCTGTTTATATGGATTTGTTGAAAATTATTACCTCAGCCTATATTAGTTTTGGAAATCTGTCCATTTCTTCTAGGTTTCCAAACTTATTTAAGTATCATTATCTAAAGTATTCTGTTATAAACCTCCTCATTTCACTTGGTTCTGTAGTGATTAACCCATTTTATTTCTTACTCCTTTTGTTTTCATCTTTTTATGTTAGATTTTTTCCAGCCAGTTGTCAATTTTATTTTACTTTTATTTTTACTTATTTATTTTTTTGGGGGGGGCATCCCTGCCTCTGGTGGTCATGGGTGCCACCCAGTGCTGCTCCTGAGAGCCACCGCTGGATTTGAACCGCCAAGCCTGCAGGCTGCAGTCCCGCACTCAAGCACTTACGCCACCGGGGCTCAGCCCAGTTGTCAATTTTATCAATCCTTTCAGAAAAACAATTTCTAGTTCCATTGATTCTGCATATTATTTTTCTGTTTCATTTATTTTTGCTCATGTAATTATTATTTCCTATTTTGAATGACTTTAGGCCTTTTCTGTTTTTCTAAGTATTGAAGGTGTCACATGAAGGCTTTTTAAAATATTTTTGATATATGGATTTTTGGTATAAATTTTTCTGTCAGCACTGGTCTTATACAGTTCTCCAACTTTTGGTATGTAACATTTTCATTTCTATTTGAGTCAATAGTTTTTAAATTTTCACATTTCTTCAATTACTCAAAGTTTTCATGTGTTTTATTTTTCCCCTCATGATCCTCTAATTGTACACTTCTAACTTTATAGCATTTTGATCTGAGAAGATGCTTGGTAGTATTTTGATATTTTCAAATTTATTTGTCACCTAAATGCACCTTTGATACAGTCTATATTCCAATTATTACTAGCTGTTTACAACTGTTTTCTCCTCATTTTGGGTTGTGCCTCAGCAAATAAAGACCTCAGAGGGCTTACTCCATCCACCTTATGATGGTTGATTTAGCTCTTTCTCAGTCCTATTGTGAGTGCCTTCCAACCTCAGGGACTCAGTTTTCAGCACTATATCTGACAATAGTGCTCTGCTAATCATAAGGTTCTCAGTGGTTACTCACTTAGAGGTAGGCAGCCTTCCCCCCCCCCCCCACTGTATTCTGTTCTTAGTCTGGAACCTCTATGAAACCTGTTTATCTTGGGTTATCCTGCTGATATTTGATGGTATATAATTTCTAGGACCATGGAAACATGTAAGCCACCACAGTACAGTGAATGGATAAGTGGTATCAGACTTCAAGTTGTGATATTGAAAGATTCTATGGAGAAAATATTGAGCAATACAAAAAGCATCAAAAGGAGATGAAAGGAATACACAGTGGCATATGACCAAGAACCTATGGTACTGAAAGAACCATAATACACTGAGGGTATTAGTGAAAAACCAGGGTCGAGGAATTGATGAAATTTCAAGGAAACATTTCAACAAGCTGATAAAGCATGGAAAGCGTGCATTCACCTATGCCAAGAACTCTGGAAGACAACAAGCTACCTGGCCAATTGATTGAAAAATATCCATATTTGTACTCATTCCAAAGACAGGTGACCAAGTCAGAATGAAGAAATGAACACCATTATTAATATTATATGCAAGTAAAGTTTTACTGAAGATTATTCAAAAACAGTTGTAGAACTACATTAACAGGGAGCTGCCAGAAATTCTAACCTTACTCAAAAGAGGATATGGGAAAGGGATATTACTGGTGGCATTAAGATGGATTTTAGCTGAAAGCAGAGAATACTTATGCTTTATTTAATATTCAAAGACATTCAAATGTGTGGATCATAGCAAACTCTGGATAACACTGAGAAGAATGGGAATTCCAGAACACTTTATTGTGCTCATGTAGGACCCATACATGGACCAAGTAATATATGTTTGAGCAGAACTATGGAATACTGAGCATTTTAAAATCAGGAAAAGTATGTCTTAAGGTTGTGTACCTATTTCATGTTCATACTGAGCCAAGTAGACTAGAACTAACTAGTCTAGATAATACAAGACACTGGAATATATAAATAAGTATGTGGCTTCAGGTATGACTGCTGATGACAAATGAGTGCATAAGCAAATGTGGTGTAGACTGCTGATGGTGCCCGGCTATCAAAAGATATAGCATCTGGGGTCTTAAAGACTTGAAAGCAAACAAGTGTCCATCTAATTCAGAAACAACAAAGCCCACATGGAAGAAACACACCAACCTCTGTGACTATGAGGTGTCAAAGGGATCCAGTGTCAGGCATTAAAGAACTAAAAATTGTATCATTATAAAGGAGGGGGAGTACTGAGTGGGGACCCAAAGCCCATCAATAGGTGAAGCGACATCCCCTTGTAGAGGGATTGCAGCAAGGAGAGGAGCCAGTCAAGGTACAGTGTGGCACCAATGAGGTATGCAACTTTCCTCTAGTTCTCAAATGCTTCCTTCTACTCACTATCATGATCCCAGTTCTACCTTGCAAACCGGGTTAGACCAAGGGATGTACACTGGAGTCAGAAACATGGGGAATTCAGGATAGATAATCCCTTTGGGACCAGTGGTGGGTATGGTGATATCAGGAGGGCAGAGGGAGAGTGGAGTGGAAGGGAGTAACCAATTGCAGGGATCTACATATGATCTCTCTGGAATACAGACAGTGGGGAAGTGGGTGAAGGGACACAACAGACTGAGTACGATATGAAAAAGTAATAACAATGTGTAAATTACTAAGGGTTCATGGGGAAGGGAAAATATGAGGAGTTGGTACTGGGGGCCAAAATGGAGGGAATATGTTTCTGGGGGTGATGATGGCAACAGGTGTACAAATATGGTATGCATATAATTGACATGTGTGTTGGTCGTGATGGGTGTTGTATGGGCCCCCAATGGAATGATATTTAAAAAAAGAGTGGGAAAGAGGAGCTTATATCAAGGGCTCAAGTAGAAAATATTTGGAAATGAAAATTACAACATGTGTAATAATGTGATTGATACAAAGGATGTATTGAATGTTATAAGAGCTATAAAGGCCTCCAGTAAAATTATTGAAAAAAAAAAGAATGTGGTTTCAGGATTGGAGAGAGATTGATTGACAAGCTGTGATACTCCAATAACTTAACTGTGATAGCTGAAGGCCAGGAAGACTTGAAGCACTTGGTGATGAAGATCAAGAACTTCAGCCTTCAGTATGGATTATAACTTCATGTAAAGAAAACCCTAATCCTCACCATTGAACAAGTAGGTAACATCACGATGAATGAAGACAAGTGTGATGTTGTCAAGGATTTCATCTTGCTTGGATCAACAATAAGGCTCATGGAAGCAGCAGTGAAAAATCAAAGGATGCATTTTAGGGGCAAATCTGCTGAATAAGACCTCTTTACTGTGTTCAATAACAGGGGTGTCATTTTGAGGATTACAGTACACCTGACTCAAGCCAGGGCATTTTCAATCACCTCATAAGCATGTGAAAGTTGGACACTGAGTAAGGAAATAGAAGAATCGATGCATTTGAATTATAGTGCTGGCAAACAATGTAAACATCATGGATGATCATAAGAGCAAGTCAATTGGTTTTGGAAGAAGCGCATGCAGAATGCTCCTTGGGATCGAGGATGGCGAGACTGCAAGAGCTTTTGACATGTTATCATCAGAAACCGTACCAAGGAAAAGTCCATCATGCTTGGTAAGGGGAAAAGGCAGCAAACGGAACAAGACTTGATGAGATGAATTGAGACAGTGGCTGGAACACTTACCCAAACATGCCAACAACTGTAAGGGAGGTGCACGACCAGACACTGTTTCATTCTGTTGTGTATAGAGTCTACGAGGTGGATTTGATTTGATGGTACTTAACAACAGCAACACTTTATGGTATCATGCGTGGCTTATTCCTGAGTATCCCACATGCTTACTGTAAGGAATGATACTGTGTTGCTTGTTGTACTGTTCTGTACCTATCTTTGAGGTCAAGTTGGTTCATTGTGTTGTTTCGATTTTTATCTCTGTTGAACTCTTCAGTTGGCCTGTCCTTACTTTAGAAGTTATGTATTAAAGGCTATTTAAATAAAAACATTTTCTAATAAATTGGGTGAAGGTTTACACAGCAGACAACAGTTTTACATTCAACAATTCATACATATTTTGTTTTTTCTAATTGACTGTAATGCTTTTAATGTAACATCACTTCTTTCTATTCCTTTGTGTTTCCTGCTTCCTTTGCTCCTACTTTTCTAACTTTTTGGAACTCTATCCTTAGATAAATGTTATTTTTTTAATATAAAATGGGTTATTACTTTAAGGTGAGAACCTCATAGTCTTGTTTATGGTCTGGTTGAAAATTGAGCCTCTGGGATGAGTTCAGTTCCAGACATCATTATCTTAGGAGTCTCAACCATCTTTATCCAACCAATAAGCCTGGTATTTCTAATAATTTTGAGGGTTTTTTTTTTACATTCTTCTTACTCTATTCAGGACCTTCTACATGGTTCCTTGCAAAGCAACTATTATTGGTAGCTGGGTACCATCTGGTTCTTTTGACAAAGGGCTCTTGCTTATGTGATGCTTTAATTCACTGATTTTACTATTTTGATATGTCTTTTGCTTTCATTACTCTTCTTCTGGCCAGACAAAGAGAGATATACAGCTGCACCATAGATGAGTGCTCATAAGTTTTCAAGACCCCAGTTGATATGCATCCAACTAGGATACAGGCCATTATTCTTGTGTCTATTATGTGAATTGATCTAACTGTTCCCCCAGACTCAGCGACATATTCCCTTAGGCGTTTGGCTATGTCAAAGGGGTTTTCATAACTTTGTCTCCTTTTTGTTCTATTACATTCATAGACATATTTTCATCAAATGCAAATATTTATATTCAATATTCTCTGTCAAACCTACATGTATATTTATAGGTATACTCCCATACAATCTCTCACACCTGTTCAGTCTGTGTGTCAGTTATTACTGCAGGATTCTATCAGTTGCCTTTAACTCTTGCACTCTTCCCAATATCTTTTCCTGCTTCCATCAATTTTTTCCAACCTCTCTTTCAGTGTGTATTTCTGTCCCCTATTATTATTATCTATTATACAGAGCAATCTATTTCACTTTTCAATTTGTTAAACTTGATCTACATGTTTTTGAGGCTTTTTCATTGGTTCTGTAGACATTTGAAGGGGATTGTCCTTTAAATCATTATATGAGATCCTTCCTTGTATCTTATGTTGGTTTTTGTCTTAAAGTCTACCTTATCAGAAATTAATATTACCATGCCTGCTTTTTGTTGTTCTTGTTTTTATTCACTAAATGTGCATTTTTGTATCCCTTGACTTTAAACTTTTGTGTCTAAAGTATGCCTTGTGTAAGCAGTATATTGATGATCATGTTTTCTTATTCATTTTGTATATTGATACATTTGAATTCATAAGTTTGTTTTTTGTTCTATTTAATTTTGGTAGTGCTGATGGTTTTGTTTTTAATATGTATTTTTCTGTACGGTGTTTATTTTGTTAATGATTTTATTTTTCTTTCCCTCATTGTGGCTGATTCTATTTACTGAGTCTTCATGAATTTTTCTTTTACATTTTGGTTAGGTTTATTCATTTTCTATGTGGTAATCCTGTAATTTGTTATTAACTTTTTAAGATAAAACAGCTGGTTCTATCAACGAGGGCTTTGACTTATTTTAAGTTTGGAAGTTTTGTGACTACACAATTTAATTCTTCATTTTGATTTTTTGTCATTGTTTACAGATTGACATCTCTGTTTCCCTCATTCTGGGCATGTTGATTTACATTATCTTTGAAAATTCCTTCTCTGCATTGCTTTTCATGCAATGTCATGTGTCTTAATGTCTGATGTTTGTTTTCTGTCTGAAGGATTCCCTCTAGCATTTCTTGTAAATTTCGTTTGATTTATACAACTCTCTAACATTCTATTTATTTGGAAATAACCTATTGTTTAAAATATTTTTTAAATTTTTGCATATTTTAATGCAATATTTAAAAATTAGTTTTATTGGCATATACTTCACATATCATACAACTTGATCATTCAATCATATGAAGAAGATTTGTGCAATCATTACCTTAATGGACTTCAGAACATTTTCTTCTTCTAGTCATCTCTGTTAGCTCCCACTTCTCCCCATGCCCTCCTGTCGTTGCTGTAGGCAATTATCAATCCAGTTACTATCGCTGTAGATCTACATGTTCTGGAGTTCACATACCGAAAATCAGACAAAACACAAACAGGAAGTAAACAACAAACAAAACCCAACAACAATAACTAGACAAAGCAAAAAAACACCCCAGTCAAAAAGAAATCAGAAAATATTAAAAACTAAAACAGTTTTTTGATGGGGCAAAAGGGAGAAAAAATGACAAGGTGTTACATTTTAATCTAGCTACTTCTACCATAATATATTTATAATGCTCTGTATCTGATAACAAGACTATTCAAATTTTTGACAGTTTTACCTGTGTTTTTTTGTTTTGTTTTGCTTTTTTTATTTTGTCTTTTACTGTTCCAAATTTCCAGTCACATGTAAGTTATTCTTACTGATGGTATTAAGCTTTCATCATTGTTTTTTTCTAATCATTACTCTAACATGTATATATTAAGGAATTTGTCTACAGCTTTTGTCTCCAGTTTTGCTAATTTCATCTTCCACTGATTCAATTCTACTTCATTTTCTTTCCAATACATTATCTATTTCTGAAATTTTAGTGTTAATCTTCTTGATCTCACATGGCTATTTTCCATGTTTCTAACTGCCTTTTATTTTTTCAATTTGATTTTTACTTCTTTCCTTCATTCCTCTAATATTTAATCGATATTTTCCTTGTCTATGATTTTCTTGGTTTTGTCTTTGTCTTCCTTAATTTCTTTCTTAATCTATTGTCATGTCCTAAATAGAATTCTTATGTATTTCCTTCATCATTTCTTCCTTTAGAAAGTTGCATTGAGGGGCTGAGCCCTGGTGGCATAGTGGTTGAGTGCAGGACTGCAGTCCACTGGCTTGGCAGTTCAATCCAGCAGCAGCAAGGCTGGGCCTCCCACTCCCACCAGAGGGCAGTATTCTCCCCACCCACCCACCCACCCTCCCAAAAAAAAGAAAGTTGGAATTTATCTCATCCTGCTTTTCAAATCCTGTGATTTGAAATTGTCTATTGTCTCTAAGACATTGCATGATAGTCTGTTTTTTGTTGGTTGTAGTTTGCTTTGAATCACCCTGTTTTTTTGTTTTGATATGTTCAGGCAGGAAGAGTGGGCTTGCTATTTTGGTTGCTTGTTTGGTACCCTTGGTGCACTCGTCACCCGTCTTCTGATGGATTAGGTAGCAACAGGAATGAATACCCATTTGCAGACTATACAGAATAGCCAAGGATAGACCGTGTGAGTGCTGGCTGCTGTTTGTCACTGAAAACAGTGGTGCTGGCGTGGATGGTGGCACTCATCCCATAGGAGGGTGGTCACTGTTGGTTGTGGCTGGACTTAGAGTAAATGGACAAATTATTGTTAAAGGAAGACAAAAAATACTTTAAAAAACAGCACAACAACAGGTACCGTGTTTGCTTTTAACTGCGGAGGTGGTGATCACACATGGCACCCACGACTGAAGTACAGCATATGACCACAGGCGAACATGCCACCAACTGGGGTGGCAGAGGGTATGTATCACCGGGTCCATGGGAATTTATTCCCCTGACTGTGAGTGTACAGTACGCAGTCCTGAGAGCAGGATCTGTTCATCACCGAGGCAGTCGACATACAGCTCTCCACCTGCAGGATGGCCCTCCTGGGTGGAGGTGCAGATGGCAAGGTGGGCCAGCCAGACCACCAGGCAGGGGAGGAGCAGTAGAGGATGTCACTGGTCCCTAGGAGACTGTGGGACATAAGTGGGGAAAGTGCACATTTCTATTTGCCAGTCACTGCTGTGATTGCTGGAACACTCCTGTTTAAGTTCTGCCTGTTATCTGATTCCTACTGAATGCATGGTGGTATAGCAGAGCCCAGAGTCCAGCATTTCCGGTCTCTACCCCACAGATCTTCCTCAAGACAAAGGACCAGGGACCACTGTGAAAATGAGTGACTTTCTCCCTTCACTGTGGTCACTTGAGTGTTTGCAGTCCCCCACCTGCCTTCCTATACTTTCCTTTTTCAATCTAGCTTGTGTTCTGTTCACTTGCTTTGCCCCAGGTTTCTCTACACTGTGTCTCTGTCCAATTGAGGATTTCATAAAATTGCTTTCCTGTGGTTCAAAATGACTACTCTGTGCTGGGCTGGCTGAAAAGGCACCTCTGCTCCAAATTTATCTCCTCCTTTCCAACTATTGTTCAATTTCTCTTTCCAGTAGGTATGTAATCTACTTCTTTAACCTTTAAGTTAAAAATTATCATCTGTGTTTTTCACTTGCTTCTTCAGGTTTTTGCTACATAGAAAAGGTATGGGATGTCTAATATAGTCATGCCAGCTCTACCAACTTCCCACCTTCTGCAGGATTGTCAATGACCGGATTTTTATAAGTAGAATTCCAGGCCTTTCTTCCAGGGCACCTCCAGGAGGATTTGGTTGACTAACTGTATGCACATGTACCAGGGATCATGAAGATGAAGCAAGACTGAGCAACATTTTCTTTCTGTAATACACCAAGCTCTCAGGAATCAGCACCAGCTCAGCAGCACCGAGCAACAGCAATTCTTCCTTGTCTTTACTCTGGACATCTCCCTTTGCTCCCTGCTTCTAGAACAAAGGCAACTTTTCTGGGGGATGAAGGGATTCAGACACAGGACCTCCTGACCAGGTGTTCTGCCATCTGCACAGCAAACCATAGGTGTTAAAGCATGTTCTCTAGCACATCTCCTTGGGTCTCTCAGTGTGACGCATGGTGGCAGAAGTCATGTGATGCCTACTCCACAGGTGGGGCACTGGAAGTACAGGGCATGAATTACTTACAAGAACAGGACTTTGAAATCACGCCCACCCATGTTGGAATTCCACTCCTGTTTTTTATGGTGCTGAGAAAACAATTTCAGGTCCCATCCTTCTCTGTTCTCATCTGTATAATAAGGGGGAAGTACAGCACTTACTGAGCTGTCCATTAAGTGTGGCTACCATCTTATAAAAACAACACATACAACTGGATTGAGTCCTCACTTTGCCCTTAAAAGCAAGAAAAGTTCATTTCATATCTTTCGGCCTAAGTGTCTTTATTTGAAAATTGGTGATAATGTAGAAAGAACAACAATGCCAGTGAGAATGGTGGTAGTTTCCTGATGAGCACCTTCCAAGTACCAGCCACTGTGAAGTGTTTGACATCCATTACTATGTTGTGATAATTAAATGAAATATGGTGCATGAAGGCATGTGGTACAGTGTCTGGCACACACTCCATAAATGTTTGCTAATGTGATTTATTTATGTATTCGGTGTGGAATAGATCATTTGCTCTTTCCTTGTTCTCTATATGAGGGGGATTCAACAAGTTCTAGAAAAATGAAGTTAAAAGTTTTTTTTCGAGAAACTATTTTAAGCCCCTTTATACCTGTTTCTGTTAGCTACACAGAATTCAATAAAAGCATATTTCTTCTAGAATAATCCTATTGTTTGCCTAAATGAGAGCCCTTGAAAATAAGGAACTTCTCAAAAGCATTTTCACTTGGTTTTATTCCTTCTAGGGTTTACTCTCTATGAAGGGCCAAACATATCTTATAAAACTTCTTTGCTCTGTAAGCTTCTCCTGTTAAGTACACATAACTCAACAGCTTCTAGAGTCTTGCCACCCCAAAAATGCTTTTCAAAATATGATGGAGAGTGACATTGCTTGTCAGTGGCAAGTGCTGTCACTGCCTGTTGCTTATTGATTGTTGGCTTCTTCAGCTCTGTGACAAGCAGTAAGAAGCACAATTTCTCCTCAGGTGTCCTAACAACTGATGTTTGCACTGGCTGCCTTCCAGTTTCTTCATGGAATGGGAGACTGCAGCCTAAAAGCCAAGTGCTTTGCTGCACAGATGGAGCCTGGATCCTGGATTCAAAAGACCAGAACCACGAGGAACAGGGAATGGAAATCCACTGGGGGTCCAGGGAATGTCACGTGCAAGCAGAGAAATCCATTGTTTTAAAATCCACGATGACTATGGAATCTTATTGCATTGGGCAAATTTGCACAAGACCTCTTTAAATTGTTGAAAACCCCGGATATTACTTTGAGGACTAAGGTGCATCTGGCCCAAGCCATACTAGTTTCAGTCATTTCCTATGCATGTGAAAGTTGGATATCAAAGGAAGATCAAAGAGGAACCACGACATTTGGATTGTTGTGCTGGAGAAGGATATTGAAAGTCTCCTAGACTTTCAAAAGAATAAACAAATCTGTCTTGAAAAAGTACAGCTGGCTGCTTCTTGGAGGCAAGGGTGGCAACACTTCACCTTGCATACTTTGATCATGCTTGCAGAAGAGTCCAGGCCCTGGCGGGGGACATCGTGCTTGGTAAAGTGAAGCAGCAACAATAGAGGACGGCCTTCATGAAGATGGATTGACGTCGCGGCGGCAGCAATGGGCTCGGGCATAGGAACACTTGTGAGGACGACGCAGGACCACGCAGTTTCATTCTGCTGTGCCTCGGGTAGCTGTGGTTTGGAACCCACTCGATGTCACCTAACAGCAATAACAACAGGTCTCTACTTACCTCCACAGAGAGAATAACTATGTCTGATGAGCCTTTAATCAGAGCTAGCTCCCTGCCCACATGTGGCTTCTCTTGAGTGTTTACACTGGTGCCTAAGGAGGTTTGATTTGTAGGTAGATGTGGCTTCTACATGATGGAGCTGGAATCTGAGCCTAGTGAGTGTGGTGCTAGAATTTCAGGTCTAGCTTTTTTGCGGTGGGAAGAAAGTCAGCTTGCTAGTGCCTGTGCTTAGTAGCCATTGAGTGCTAATTGTTTACTTTAAAAATATTGTGCTGAGTATCTATGTAACATATCATTTGTCTTTAGGATACTCTGCATGGAAAAATCAGTGGTATAATTACTATTGGCTGCTGAGATTTCTTATCACCCTTAACTGAAGCTCACTCTCTCCTCTTAAACAGTAAATCTCTCTTTCCCCAGACTTCCAACTGCCTCTGGTAGTCACTAATGAACTATGGTCTCTATACATTTCTCATACATGGTGGCATACAATGTGGGTCCCTTCCTAAAGAGCGTTTCTCATTCAACATGATGTTTTCACTAAATGAGCATTCTGAAAATTAAGCATTTCCTCTGTAGCACTTCTGTTTCTTCTCTGTGACCAGCACACACTAGGCTCCCCCAAATGTTTAAACTAGCAGCCCTTAGGGGGCTCCTCTGGTTTTCTGAGGGCTTTTTGCTTCTCCATTACAAAGGAGCTCTATCTGGGCTGGGTTCCTAGCTGGTTCTGCTCCTGTGGTCACTAGAACTATGTGACAGTCAGGCTTGATGCTGAGCAGGCCAAAGGGCACACAGTTGCAAAAGCCAGATGGTTGTTTCTGAATCCAATTCCCTCCTGCTGCCAACCTGCTCTGAAATACAATCCATCACTCACCATGATAGATGTCTTTGAACTTGAGAACTTGGCTCTTAAGAAGTGGAGGACAGAAATTGAATAGCAACCACCTCTGCTCTCCGAGAGAGGTTCAGTTGTGGCCTGAGATGGCAACCGCTTGGAAAATGGCATCACAGCTCACATTAGTGCTGAGCAGGCATGGGCCACTGCTGTCTTCAGGGTCTGCTGCCCTTGATGAATGACCTGGGGCATGGTCAATCATGTCTCCATCAGCATTTCCACTAGAGCTTTGGGAAATGAGAAGTCCCCACGGGCCTCCTGGACCAGGAAGTGGGGCAAAGAAGTAGAGGTGAGACAGAGTGTGGGGTTTGGAAAAAAACAATGAGGAAATTCAAGAGAGGGGGCTAGAAAGACTACAAGGTGGACCTGCATTTACATTCTGGTGCAAAAAGGTATTTGTATTGAAATTTTGTGTAAATTGAACTCTTATGGCACTATTTTTCTTATTACTGTAACACATGCTTGATTTGTTATAATCCTTTCTATACTAAATAACAGAAACACTTAAGCTTGCCCAAACTAAAAGGGAAGCAAACCAAACCAACCAGAAGAGAAAATGATTTTTAAAGAAGAGGCCCTGTGGCACGCTGGGTCTTGAGCCTAGAAGACCCTGGCACAGGAAAGTCCTGTGGGCTAGATCTGCTCTTGCCAAGATTTGCTTTGTTCTTTTCCTTCCGGGGCAACAGTTCCAGCTTTCTCAGCCTCCTTTTTCCCTACCAGAGACTAGTAAGCATTTAATTGGCCTAATTTGAGTCAGGTGTGCACTACTGTTTCACTCATCAGTGGTAAGAGACACAAGGGTAAAATAAGTATTAAAAAGACAGCTCAGGGAGAGGGACATGTCGGATCAGAACACACCAGAGGAAATGAAGGGGAGGGAGAGAGTGGAGCACATCCTAGCCCACCAAGACACAACACCCCTTACTGACACATAGCGCTATGGGGGAAAACAATGGAGACACAGTACAAGAATTGTGCCTGATCTGACCCCACCACACCAAAGCCAAGCACTAAGGGTGGGCAACAGAACAGCAGGGGAGCAGAGCGATGAAGTCCTCAGAGAATAGCAAAAATGGGCTTTGGGGCCAGGGCAAGGTACCCCATCAGATTCAACTGGAAAACACTCTTAAAGGTCAACAAAGAGACCTTGAACAATTTATAGGCTTTTCTCTCTTTCTTTGGCACTGTGCTGTTGTTGTTGCTGTTGTTTTCTTTTTTTTTGCTTTGTTTTTCTTGTCTTGTTTTTGTGCATATTATTATCTCTGCATGTCTATCTAGATAAGATAGGCAAGATAAACAATCTTGAGGAGAAAACAATTGGACCTACCATTCTGGGGGTACATGGGAGGGAGCGAAGGAGGAAAGGAAGTGGGTGTTAGCAAACCTAGGGGTAAGGAAACAACATGTGATCTAAAATCAATGGCAAGGAAGGTGTAGGAGGCCTGGTAGGGCTTGATCAAGGACAATGTGATCAAGAGCAATTACAAAAAAACAAATGAAGGCTGACCATGATAGTGGGACAAAAGGAAAGTAAAACGAAATAGAGAAAAGAAATAGGAGGCAACGGGCATTTAGAGAGATCTAAAAAATGAATGTATACATTTTATATATGGCAATGGGGAAATAGATTTTTGTACATACATTTGTAGGTTTAGTATTAAGGTGGAAGATGAACATTGGGCCTCTACTCAAGTACTTCCTCAACACAAGAACACTTTGTTGTTTTAAACTGGAATTCCATTATGCTCACCTTTCTGACATGATTGCTAAAGCCAAAGCAGGTGCATAAGCAAATGTGGTGAAGAAAGCTGATCGTGCATGGTTATCAAAAGGTATAGCATCTGGTGTCTTAAAGTCTTTAAGACACACAGTCATCTAGGTGAGAAGCAACAAAGCCCACATGAAAGAAGCACACCAACCTGTGTGATCAGGAAGGGTTGGTAAGATCAGGTATCAGGCATCAAAGACCTAGAACAAAAAAAATCATATTATTGTGAATCAGGGGGAGTTCAGAGGGGAGACCCAAAGCCTATCTGTAGGCAACTGGATGTCCCATTACAGAAAGGTCTCAGGGAGGAGAGGATCCAGTCAGGGTACAATATAGCACTGATGAAACAAACAACTTTCCTCTAGTTCTTTAATGCTTCCAACTACCACCCCACGCTGCCTGTCATGGCCCCAATTCAACCTTACAAATCTGGCTAGATCAGAGCATGTACATGGATACAGATAAGAGCTGGAAGCACAGGGAATTCCGGACAGATAAATCCCTCGGGACCAATATTGACAGTAGTCATACCAGGAGGGGAAGGTGGAGATAGGGAACTGAGCACAATAATCTACCTATAATTCTTTCCCAGGGAGATGGACAATAGAAAAGTGGGTGAAAGGAGACATTGGTCAGTGCAATATATGAAATAATAATTTCTAAATCATCAAGGGTTCATGAGGGAGGGAAGGGGAAATGCAGAGGTGATACCAAGGGTTCAAGTAGAAAGAAAATGTTCTGAAAATGATTATGGCAGCAAATGTACAAATGTGTTTGACATGATGGATTGTGATAGGAGTTGTATGAGACTCCAATAAAATGATTGTTTTAAGTATAAAAGGATTGACTGGGAACACTCCTGTGGATATCTACAGCTGTTCCTGAAGATGTGCTATGGCAATTTATTGGGTGGACAGACACAACCTGAAGAGTTTGTGGTAATGTTTATTCCTTGTTCTTTATAAAGGCTAATAGAGAGGATTGCAGCCGAACACATAGGTGCATAAGCAAATGTGATGAAGAAAGCTGATGGTGCCCAGCTATCAAAAGGTATAGGATCTGGGATCTTAAATATTTGAAGGTAAACAAGCAAACATCTAGTTCAGAAGCAACAAAGCCCACATGGAATAAGCATACCAGCCTGTATTATCATGAAGTGTTGAAGGGATAAGGTATCAGGCATCAAAGAACAAAAAATCATATCATTGTCTGCTAACCTTCCCAATATGATCACTGAAGATAAATAGGTGCATAAGAAAATGTGGTGGAGAAAACCCATCGTGCCCAGCTCTTAAAAGATAGAGCATCTGGGGTCTTAAAGCCAACTAGTTCAGAAGCAACAAAGCCCACATGGAAGAAGCAAAGCAGCCTGTGTGATCACAAGCTGTCAATAGGATCAGGTATTAGGTATAGGATCAGGTATTAGGAACAACAATCATATCAATGTGAATGAGGGGGAGTGCAGATTCAGACCCAAAACTCATCTGTGGGCAAGTGGACATTCCTTTACCGAATGATTATGGGGAGGAGACAGTCAAGGTACAGTCCAACAATGATGAAACATACAACTTTCCTCTAATTCATAAATGCTTTCTCCTTTCTAGCCCCCACTGTCATGGTTCCAATTCTACTTTACAAGTCCAGCTAGACCAGAGGATGTACACTGGTACAGATAGGAACTATAAAAGCAGGGAAACCAGGAGATATGAAAACCTCAGGACCAGTGGGGAGAGGATGGAGGAATACTATCCAGGAGGATGGTAATACCAGGAGGAAGGAATGAAGGTGTGGTCGAAAGGAGCATCTACAGATAACCTCCCCTCTGATGGACATACAATAGTAAAGTGGATGAAGGGAGACATTGGACAATGTAAGACATAACAAGATGATAATAATTTATAAATTATCAAGGGCTCATGAAGGAGGGGGAGCAGAGAGGGAGGGGGGAAATGAGAAGCTGATACCTAGGGCTCAAGTAGAAGCAAATATTTTGAGAATGAAGATGGCAACAAATGTACGAATAGGCTTGACACAATGGATGGATGTATGGCTTGTGATAAATGTATGAAACCCCAATAAAATGATTAAAAAAAACCTTTTTACAAAGTGAAAAAAAAAGACATGAAAACATCACGATGTGAGCTTGGGAAAAGGTGGAGGAAACATTGACTAAAATGAAGTGTTTGTTTTTCTTTGTATAGTATAAATACCGCATATAGTACTTGTTTAGAAATTGATCAAGGTTTCTACAATTCTTTGGTGGTTAATAACAGACATCAAGAATCATTCCTGTGTTTCGCTACCCCACATTGACTCCATTGAGCACATACTAGTTGCCACTTTGGATGACAGCATGAGAAGATGAAGAAAGTAATCAATGCCCATACTACCAACTCATGGTGATCTGGGAAGGAGTATTGCAGACAGGGATGGCAGGAGGCTTGACCAGTCAGGCTGCTGTGGACATTAAGGGAACAGGCTCCATCTGAGAGAAGCATTTGAGAGGCCTACACTACTACGAGACTATCCGGGAGGTAGGAAAATACAGGTTCTAGTGGAGAGTCAACTCTTTTAAGAGGTATCATATGATCAAGCACCAATGATACTGAAGGAAGTTCAAGCTGCACAGAAGGCATTATTTCAAGAAATGGCTCTGGAATTGATGGGAAATTGAAATGTTTCAACAAATCAAAGAAGCACTGGAAGCACTGCTTTGTCTATGCCAAGTACTCTGGGAGACAACTATCTAGTCAAGTTTCAGAAGGAGATTCATATTTACACCCATTCCAAAGACTGCAGAGATTGTTAAGCAATATCACATGCAAGTAAAGTTTTGCTGAAAATCCTCCAACAATCTTTGCAGCACTACATTAACAAGCAGGAATTCAAACTAGATTCAGAAGAGAACATGGAATCAAGGGATGTTATTGGTGATGTCGTAAGGACTTTAGTTGAAAGAAAAGAATAGCAGAAAGTTGTTTACTTGTATTTTATTGACATTGTTGTGGATCATAAGAAACTATGTATAACACTGAAAAAAAAAGAATGGGAATCCTAGGACACTCTTTTGTGCTCATGTGAAATCTGTACAAGGACCAAGGGTAGCATTCATATAGAAAGAGGGAATACTGAATGTTCTGACTGAAAGTCAGAAAAGATGTGTATTAGGATTGTATCCTTTCACCATACTTATTCAATTTATATACTGAGCAGATAATACTAGAATCTGAACCATCTGAAGAAAAACACAGAGTTGAAGGAAGACTTACTAACAGCCAGCAATATACAGATGACATAATCCTATTTGATGTAGCACAGGAAGACTTGACACACTTGGTGATGAAGATTAAAGACTGTAGCCTCTTTAGGGAATGCAACTCAATGCAAGTAAATTAAACAAAATAAAATAAAAACCCTTACAACTGGAAAAATTGACAGCATGGTCATAAACAGGTAAAAGGTTGACATTCTCAAGGTTTGTATTTTAATTGTTTCCACAATCAATGCTCAGAGATACATCAGTCAAGAAACCAAATGACTTATTGAAATGGAAAAATCTGATGCATCTGAAAGGATGTCACTTGAGGACTAAGGTGTGCCTGATCCAAGCTATGGTATTTTCTTTCTTTTTATTTTTATTTTTATTTATTTTTTTTGCTATGGTATTTTCAATGATCACATGTGCATGTGAAAGTTGGACATTGCATAAGGAAGATAGAAGATGAATTGATGTATTTGAACTGTGGAACTGGTGAAGAACATTGAAAGTACCATGGAGTGCCAGAAGAACTAATAAATCTGTTGTGTTAGTCCAGGTTGACTACAGAAACAAATTGAGAGAAACTCATGTGTGTAAGAAAGAACTTTATATCAAGAAGTAATTATTCTTATGTACAAAGGCACTTGATACAATTGATGTATGGATTGTTGTAAGAGTCCCCCAATAAAATGATTTATTTAAAAAAGGAAGTAATTATGCACCAATAAAACATCCTGGAACAGTCCAGATCAAGTCCATAAGTTTGATATTTTCCTGTAAGTCCAATATTAGCTCATGAATTCCTCCTTAGACTCACACAGCACATAAAATAATGCCGAATGCAGGAAGACCACAAGCTGGTGAGAGAAAAGTCTTGTGGATCCAATGGCAGTGGATACATCTTCAGGGCTCTGGCTGCCATCAGCATGGCTTCAGGTGGCTCGTCAACAGGAATGTGTAGGCAGAGAGAGAGTGTGTCCCACCTTCAGGGAGGAAGAGAGAAAGTTCACATACTCATGATGACAAGGCCATGTCCACAAGGAGGAATCATCAGGTTGTGACCTGACTGACAGGCTAGATTCCACCCCTTCATTCTTGCATCAAGTTGATCTGAAATTGTTAACTACTGTTTCAGTCTTAGAAGAAGTGCAGCCATAATGTGCCATGGAAGTAAAAAATGCAAATCTCACATGCTTGGATATATTGTCAGGAGAGACCAGTTTTTGGAGAAGGACATCATGTGTGGTAAAGATGAGAGGCAGTGAAAAGGAGGTAGTCCCTGCAAAAGATGGTTTGACAAAGAGGCTGCCACAGGAGGCTCAGGTACGTGAAAAATGATGAGGATGGAATAAGACTAAGCAATGTTTTGTTGCCATGAATCAGAACTGACTGAATAGCACTTAACAACACACACATATATTTTATATATAAAATATAATGCATATGTATATTACAACATACATTATATCTAATATTGTATATTAGATAACATATAAGCATATGTGTATAGATATAACTATCTGTGCCTGTGTATACAACACACATACATAAATCTTGAGAGAGAGAGAGAGACATGAAAAATTCACTGGAAAAATTCAATTACCTTTTAATTCTACGTTCCACAAACTTTGAAAATACATATGTATACATGTGTATAAATATATGTATATATTACATATTTGTACATGTGTATATGCACACATACATGTATAAGGAACCCTACTGCCATGGTGGGTTTTGCATGGGACTGCTGTGAGGAAACTATCGGCAATTTTGTAGGGAGAAAATGAGACTTTCTCTGCCCATTAAAACCTAGTCTCAGAAACCCACCAAGGCACGTCTAGCTCATGCTAAGACAACTGACATTCTCTGTTCTTGAAATGTTTCATAGAGAGCATATACGTTGAGCCATGAAAGTGTAGAGGTTTCTTTGGGGAAGGTTTTTAATTAGACCCTAATTTCTCTGAGAAAAAAATTATTCAGATTTTTATTTCTTCTGCATCAATTCTGATGTGTGCCTTTGAAAGAATGTGTCTGTCTCATCTAAGTCATATAATTGGTTGACTGAACATTAGTAATAGTCTATTTTTATTCTTTGCACATCTGCAGGATCTCGAGTATAGAAATCTCATCTATCTTGTTGACTGTTGTGCAGTTGAAGAGTGTGACCTGCAGTTGTTGGGTGTAATGTTTAATAAATATCAATGAGGTCTTACTGATTCCCCATCACCTTGCATCAACTTATTTTATCAATTACTAAAAGGAGAGTGTTGAAATTTCAAAGTAAAGTTGTAACTATGTTTATTTCTCTTTCTGGCTCTGCCTTGGCTTTCTGTATTTTGAAGTTCTGTATTTTGAAGTTGAAACATATGTAGGATTGCCATGTCTTCTTGGCTAATTGACTCTTTTATCTCTGTGAAATGTCCCATTTTATCTCTAGTAGCAATCAGTTGTTTTTAATATCACTCCTGAACTTTTAATACCAGAGTCTATAGGCATGAAGCCTAAGCATGGGCACTTAAAAAAAAAAAAGCTCCTTACATTATTTGATATGCATCCAATGTTGAGAATCACAAATCTAGGATGATCTGCAAACAAATCCTCTGGTGCAGAGGTCAACAAGCTAAGAGTTTGCAGGTCAAATACAAACAATGACCTGTTTTTGTGAGATAAACAATGGGCTAAGGATGCTTTACACACCCAAGGGATTATTTTTTTAAGAGGGAGAAAGGAAAAAGAAATTCATTTAGTCTGTCTTATATGTGACTCACAAAACTGAAAATATTTGCTATGAGTATTTGACTGGTTTTACAGAAAAATACTTGTGACCCTCAACATTCTTTTTCAATCTTTAATGCACATCAATCGTACCTGAAAGGCTCTTAAGAACCCAGGCTGCCCTGCCTGCCCCAGATTTTGATTCTGTTTGTCTGAGTGAATAATCTGTGCATTTAGCACATTCCTCCACAAACCAAATACCCTGAGATTGATTCAATGCAGGCCCATAGTGACCCACTGTGGGTTTCCAAGACTGTGGCTATTTACAGGACTGGAAAGGCCAAACTGCCAACCATATGGATCACAGCTCAACTTATAACCACTACATCACCGGGCTCCTAGGCCACTGATATTACTCCTCCTGGGATACCTGGAGGACCACTGATACAGAGCATGTCTTCCCTTGCACCTACATGTATAAAACTCACCTGACATACCTGTGTGCCATGTGAACTTCAGTCAGTTCCCCCACATCTCTGGGGAGTCTGCATCACGAGTTGTTGAGGGGAGCACTGGTCATCTTGAATAAGCATTCCTGAGTTCTGCTTGATGAAGGTCATCTGTTCACACCCCTTAGAGGTTTCTTTATGCATGGTTTATCATGCAGTCATGAAGGGAAATATCATTTCCTTTTCAGATCCCTTCTAGTTCTAAATAGCTCAAGAAGAAAATGTCAATTTGGGACTGTTATGAGTTTTAGACTCTAACACAGTGGTTCTCAACCTTCCTAATATCATGACCCTTTAATACAATTCCTCATGTTGTGGTGATCTCCAACCATAAAAGTATGTTCTTGGCTACTTCATAACTGTAATTTTGCTACTATTATGAAACATAATACAAATATCTGATATCCAGGATATATTTTCATTGTTAGAAATTGGACATAATTAAAGCATAGTGGTGAATCACAAAACAATATATTATTACATGATTATTACATGTTGTAAAATATTTATTTCTAATTGCAAATAATAAAATTTTGTCTTGAAGCATGGGTAGCAGTATTAATATAAGAAAAGAAATCTACATTGCTACATTTGGTGACAGTATGAGTAAGAAGCCAATGTCAGTGCAAAGTTTGAGATAGTTTCTTTCTCAGCAGATCAGCATACCTGCCTGGAGATGGATAGAGGGGCATACCTGCCTGGAGATTGATAGATGGATATAGGATAGGTATCTTGGTTCATAAGACCATCAGAAATATGTGTTTTCCGATGGTCTTAGGCAACCCCTGTGAAAGGATCATTTGACTCCCAAAGAGGTCATGACCCACTGGTATGGAACCGCTGCTTTAACACATCACAGTCTTCAGTGAAGAATAGGCCTCTCAGACTCAGCATCTGGCTGGTCAAAGTATCAGCTGATAATTGAATAACATTGATGTTCATTTTATGTGTCTGATTCATTTTATTAGGGTGTATTTATAGTGGCTATATAAGTCTTTTAAAGTATGTGTATTTAAATAAAAGTAGAAGATGACTAAGTATTGGATTGCTAACCTGAAGGATAGTGGTTCAAAGCCATCAGCTGCCCCAAGGAAGGAAGATGAGGTTCTCTACTCCTGTAAGAATGTACAGTCTCAGCTACCCTTTGGGACAGTCCTCGGACCTATAGGTAGGGTTGCTATGAGTTGGAACTGATTAAAGAGTCGTGTTTGTTTGTTTACTTTTTAAGTGACAGATAGTGTGGATGCTACCTAAATGGTCGCTGGGAGGCTGTCCTGTGGACTCTGCTCTTCTGATAGGGTTGCTTCTGCCAAGATGGGAATTGTCTTTTCTTGCAGATAGGTATACCTGGAGTCAGTTGTGTGAGCGGGCTTGAGCATGACAAAGCAATAGGTCTGGCCAAGGCCCAAGGAAGAGATGAGGTGTCCAATGCTCAGGGACCTCCAGCCCTCAAGTTAGCGGTGTCCCCTAGAGGCCTGTCAATATGGACCCTTAAAGCAAGGTACTAGTGATGATTGGGAGCCAACTGTTTTATTGACTCCTCATGGGCTTCCCTCTCCCTCTTTTGCAGGTTATTTTCAACTGCCAATGATCCTGACCTTGCCAGAAACACTTCCCAGCTCCTTGCTCCCTACCCCACTCTTTTCTTCATCTGTCAAGTGCTTTCTGTTGAATGTCTCCCTTGCCAACCAAGCCCTAGGCTAGATGCCCTGGTGTCCCAGCCGAAGCTTTGCCAGCTGCTTCACTCTTTCCCAAGGCCAATCGGCATTGTGGGTTGTCCCTACTTGTTGTTGCTAATTGTCACTGAATTGGTTCCAGCTCATTGGGACTGCATGGACAGCAGAACAAACATCTTCACAGCTATTCTTAAGTTGCAGCCCATTGTTGCGGCCACTGTGCCACTCCATCTCAGCAAGGCTCTCCCTCTTACTCAATGTCCCTCTACAAGCATTCTGTCCTTCGCTGAGGGCTAGTCTCTCCTGACAATGTGTTCCATGGACGTGAGACAAAGTCTTGCCAACCTTCCTCTAGTGAGCCTTCCGACTACACTTTTTCTAAGACCGAGTTGAGGTTTCTCTTGGCAGTGCATGGTACTTTCAGGATTCTTCTTCAGCACCTTCATTCAAATGCATCAATGAGGTGACTGAAAATACCATGGCTTGGGTCAGTCTCACTCTCATCCGCAAAAAGAACACTCCTGTGATTTCAGTAATTGAATGAGTTCTTGTGCAGCAGCTTTTGCCAGTGCAATCTGTTGTTTGACCTCTTGACTGCTGCTTCCATGTGTCTTCTCCATAGCAGTTACTTTATTGTCAAACTAAGTTAGTTTACTGACGCACCCTTGGGTGGTGCAAATGTTACCCAAAAGGTTGGGAGTTGGAATCCACCAAGTGACACCTCAGAAGACAGACTTGGTGATCTGCTACTCAAAAAGGTCACCTCCCCCATGGCCTTGAAAACACTATGAAATCATTCTGTCTGTGCAGGAGTTTCCATGACTGGGGATTGTCTTAGGGACCACTCACTACAGAGTGAGGTCCAGGATCTATTGATTGTTGAGAGCAGCTGACTTGAAGAGTGTCCTGGGTGAGCAGTGGAGGAGGCCAAAGTCCTGATTCCACCTACATCTTAGCATCTATGAATGCATTTCTGTCAAATTGCCTAAAGAAATACGACAAAGGACCCAAATCTCTAAATCTCCAAGATTTTTTGTGACTTATTTTCTCATTTTAATTAAATACTAATTTTCATATAAAATGTATCATCTTTTTAACCACAAGTGTGGTGTAACTCTGCCCGGTTCTCCTGAGTCCATCCTCAGTAAATGAAGAGCTTATCTTTGAAGTCTTCTCTTCTCTTTATTTATCTTGGCAAGCACTCTTTCCAGACTTAGCTCTTGGGTTCACACTGACCTCAAAAGAATTAGTTTTATGGGTGGCAGGTGTCACAATTATCCCTGCTCATAATCACTCACAACTGAGCAGTAATCCCCTCTATGTCCTCCATCTTCTTATGCAGACTCATCAAGGTTGTTTGGTGGGGGTATCAAAGGCTATATTTAGAAGAGCAATAGTAAATACCTCATAATATTTCAAAAGGAAGGAAATTCAGAAGAAATATGTCTACTGAGGTTACTTCAGAGTGTCATACTGTTGGGTATAAAATGAGTCATCTCAGAAAAAGGAAGATATGAATCTCATTATCAACTAAAGAAAGAACTAAGAATGGAGCATGTCCTGTGGACCCAGAGGAACCTGGACAGTGAATCCTCTTTGATCAAAAAAATGGCTGCAACACCAGAGGAGCAGCATTAGCAGAACCAAGAGTCAGTATGATAGCAGTGGACTTCCCAGCCCACAGAGTAAAACTGAGTGCTTGGGGCAGGAGGTGATGTGTGGAGTGCCTGTATGCATTTGATTAAGGAAGATGGGCTTACTGATCTATAGACCTGGAGCTGAGTGTCTTCGGACTAAGGCTCTAGTGGGGTGACATGCCCACTGGGCATTTATTGCAGTCCTCAAAGAGCTTTGCACCAGCATTGCTTGAGCAAGACAGAGACCAGGCCAGGTAAAAGAGAGGCCTGGCAAGAAGTAAGTGTCCTGACTGAACAACTGTATCCTGATCATTTCTCACCTGAATTGTAACCTGTTACCTTCCCTAATAACCTCTATCATCCTGAGCATCTGTGAGTTCTGTGTGGCTATTGCAATGTATTGTACAACCCAGCTGAAAAGAATAGAGTACCTGGAGGGGACTGGTTGGAGGGTGGAGGCAGGTCTGAAGGCATCCTTATATGAATTGGCCTTGGGAAGCTGAAGCCAATAATAGTGATTCTTTTCCACCCCCCTTGTGAAGTCAGAGAAGGCCAGCTGGCACCCCCACCTCACAATCTTTTTCACACTTCTGTTGTGCACTGCACTGAGAAGGCAGCCAAGGCCTAGGAAAGATGGCTCTGTCAGTGCTCATATCTATTGGTGCAGAGAGCCGATAGCACTGATCCATGCAAGAGGAAGGCTCCTTGTGTGGGAGACCTTCATGGGCCGGAGGGTAGAGGACCCACAGTGGCCAGGGGAGGCTGCAGGGAACTTGCCTTGCAATGAAAGGGAACGGTGGACAGAGCAAGTACCTGGAAAACACCAGCCAGCAGGCAGGAGGGCAGCAGCTCCCGAGGTGGGCTACGTGAGGCAGTGCACTTGGAGACCTTTAAGAGTGCAGATAACTTTTCCCCCCTATCCTTCAGGCAAAGCTGTTTTCAACTCATTTTAACAGATACATTTTAAATCAATGCACACATGATGGTAAATTCAAACAGCCCTGAAGACAGTGAACTATCTTCTCCGGCCTATCTCTAATCCCCAGCTCTTCCAATCAGAGCCAAGGGTCTGCCACCCGCTGAGCGGCTTTCTTTTCTGGAATTGCTCTCTGGCTACGCAGGTCCACCTGAGCTAGCTTGGCACATTTGACAGCACTATTCAGCACTCTGCCTCCTCTCCTGACCACCTTTGTCTTGAAGACTCAATTCTCTCCGGTTGCCCATACCTTCCTTCCTGGGAGCAGCCTCCCAGAGGCCAGCAAAGGCATGAGGGATGTTCACAGAGGCCAGCGGAAGGATAGGGGAGAGCTGTCCTCACTGGACACCTGCACTGAGCCCTGACTTGAGCATTGGTTACTTCATCTTCTTCTTTGTGGGGCTTTTGGAAGGATGGGGTATTCCAGCGCTAACCCAGAGAACATGCTGATCACGCTGGTGTTAGCAGGCGTCCTGGGAGAATGGACCCCAGACAGAGTCAGACCTGCAGGTGGCCCTGCCCGCAGCCCTTCTCTCCTTTCAGAAAGCTGCGGCCATATCGGCCCGCCCACCTGCTTCCCCAGGATGGGCTGCAGCCCAGAGGGAGGGCCGGCCAGCCCTTAAATGTCACCCGGAGGAAGGATTTTTCTGTTTGTTTGGATTCTGGGTTGGTTTCCCTTTGAGCGGGAGGCATTTGGGGCTCTGCCCACCCTGGCTGCCTCCCACCCTTCAGCCCGTGCCCGCCAATGGCTTTGTGTGGAAACGCGGCCCCACGCTGGGGTCTCGTGTGGAGATGAAAATTGAGGGATAAATATACAGGTTTAATAATATTCTGTCATTTTGACAATCTCTGAGGCTCGCCTGTGATATTTTAATCCACTTTTCATGCTGCCGACATGAAGAACTTCTGACAAAGTTTCTCCAGGAAGATAATATCTTTATATAATGGTCTTCTACCCTGTCTGTGATTCTAAACACAAATTTATTGGCTTTGATCACGCTGGACTAACGCGAAGGAAACCGAGGCATTAGACTCAGGGGGTTCTGTGGCCGCGCCCCTCACTCTCCTCCTCCCAGCTCATCTCTGCCCCAGCAGGCGCAGCTCTATCCTCTGCTCTGGCGCTGCCTCTGCTGGGGTTAATGGTTCAGTTCAGTCCTTCCTGTAGCGGGGCCCATGAATTAAATTAGTGCCGGCAGGAGCGGTGAATTCAGTAAACTGTAAAAGAATGTCAATGTGCCCCCCTTTCTCCATGCAGTGCTCTTGTACCTGGTTAACTTTTTATAAGAAGCATGTCAGGATTCACAAGTAGGTGGTTGTAACCACTGACCCACAGAACTCAGGTCTGGGCAGGCCACGTTTCTCCAGCCGGTCGTTCTTAGGATAAACAGAACTCAGACCTGCTCAGGGGGTTGGTGAGACTACAGTCACTGTCACCCACCACACACATCTTGAGTGAGTCCTGGGGTGATGCAGACGACGACAACGAAGGCACATGGCTGCTGACTGCCGGCAGGTTGGAGGTCCGAGTCCCCCCAGAGGCGCCCTTGAAGAAGACCTGCGTGAGAAAAAGCGGCCACCGGCAACCGCATGGAGTTGAGTTCTACTCTGGCCACGTGGGACCCCCGTGAGTCAGAATCAAGTAGACGACAATGGGTGTGGCGGTTTCTGCACCTGACGCAGTCCCTGGCCTTGGGGGCACAGTGCCAGGGCAAGACTGAAGTGGGACACGCCCAGATGAAGAGATCATTGTGGCTGGAGGTTGCTGCTGTAGGGCTTACTTTGTGTGCAGAGAGAAGCAAGATGAGGTCCCTCAAAGGCTCTTTTCTTCCTGCACAAGTGCTAGCAGCACCGTAATCAGCATATGCTCAGAGGCAGAGCCGTAGACTCAGTCTCTCCCTCTGTCCCCCCAACTTTCCCCTGAGGAAAGCGTCGGACATGTTCCCGTGTGGTCAATGAGAAAAGCAAGCATTGGAATATGTTGTGACAGAAAAAAAATGCCCCTTGGCTTTCTCGGTTCTCTCTCTCTCTCTCTCTCTCTCTCTCTCTCTCCATGTGTGTTTGAACCATCAACCTTTTCCTTTGTGGCCGAACAGAGGTCTTTCTCACTGCTGTCAAGTCAGTTCTCACTTATTGTATTGACCCTATAGGATGGGGTAGAATTGCCTGCTGAGGATTTCAGAGACTATAACACTTTATGGGAGTAGAAAGCCACGTCTTTCTCCCAAGGAGTGACTGGTGGTTTTGAGCTGCTCACCTTGCAGTTAGCAGCCCAGCACACGATCCATTATACCACCAGGGCACCTAAAGCCTCTGTAAAGTGTCTGGATTTGATTCCTGTTACATAGGGAGACACAGGCAGATGTTAAACAGGCTGTGGCAGGCCAAGGTGGCCACTGGGAAGCTAGTCAGGACCAGGACCACCGAAGGGCTGGGGCTAAGTGAGGGCAGGACAGCCACGAGCATATTTGGGAACATGTGAGGACATTACAAGGAGCCCCAGTGGTGCAAGAGTTAAATATTCAGCTGCTAACCCAAAGGTCGATGGTTCAAACCCAGCAGACATGCTGAAAGAGAAAGATGAGACAAGTCTGCTTCCATAAAGATTCACATTCACAAAAACTCTAGGCTACAGGGATGTTGCGAGTCAGAATTAATTACTAGCTTAGTGTTTGTCTGAGGAGGGGAAGGGGCATAATCCCACAGGAACTTCTTCTCAATCCCCCTTTCACTCCCCCTTTCTGTGTTGCCCAGCCTCTCTCCAAGAGAACAATGGATTTCCTTTTTACATGAATCTGCTGTGTTTTCCCACTCTGGACCTGCTGAGACACAGAACACCTCCCACCCCAACCCCACCACTCAGGATGCAGACCCAGACTCTGAGAACCTCAGAGGGTGTGATTTCAGCCCCATTGCTTGAACACCTGCCTCCTCCAGTTCTCCAAGGCTGGGAGATGGGGAGGGTGGAAAGGGATTCACCGCTCAAGCTCCTTTATTACTTCCTCTAGATAGTTTAAGGTTGGAGAACTGAGCTGCTTCAATGGCAGACCCAGGGAGTTGGCTGAAATAAATCTCACCCCTTCCTGACCTCCACCTCCTGAGCTCCTCAGGATAACACGGTTTCTACCTCTTTTCCATCAAACTTCATCAAGTGTCTCTCTCTCTCAGTAAAATGAGTCAATGGGCCACACCTATCTACTCCTGGTCTCCAGAATCACACATTTACACTGGAAGCAGCAACACTGCGGTTTCCACCCTCAGATTCAAACCCCAAACCAAGTCACTCACTGTGTAACTCCAACTCTTAGTGGCTGGCTGGATAGGGCAGAGTAGATCTGCTTCCTAGGGTTTCTGAGACTATAAATCTTTATGGAGCAGACAATCTCAACTTTCTTCTGAAAAGGATCTAGGGCAGTGGTTCTCAACCTTCCAAATGCCATGATCTTTTAATATAATCCCTCATGTGGGGTGACCCCAACCATAAAATTATTTTCATTGTTACTTCATAACTGTAATTTGCTGTTGTTATGAATTGCAATGTAAATATCTGATATGCAGGATATATTTCCATTGTTAAAATTGAACATCATTAAAGCATAGTGGTAATCACAAAAACAAAATGTGATTATATATTGTGAAATATTTATTTCTAATTTTAAATAAATGAAATTTTGTTTTGAAGCATGGTGTAACATGGGTAACAGTCTTAATATAACAATAGTAAACTACATTACTACATTTTGCAACATTGAGTAAAAGGCAACATTAGTGTGAAGGTTGAGATAGTTTCTCTTTCACCAGACCAGACATTCTTTGGACAGTCTTTGCAAGAACACGATGAAGATCATCTTACACAACAAGTGTACTTCTGTATTTAGACTTGATAACCAACAAGCTGAAGAACCATGTTTCATAAAGACATGTTGGAGATGGAAGAAGTCACAACAGTTTCAGACAGAACAGGATATGACTGCAAACACTTGATCCCAAATTTTGTCACCAGCATTGTAGAGAAATCAGTTCTCACTTCATCGCTGTTAATAAGTTCAATGAGCTCCTCTTGTGCTGTCTTAGAAACGTCTTCAACTTTGACTGTGAATGGGTTTCTGGCAAGTGAAAAGGGTGTCAGGTAGATTTGAGAAGTACAATGAAATTTCATCTGTGAGCCTGTGCAAGTGTTCTTTCACAGAAATTATCTTCATAATCCTGTAGTCTGGTTCAATATCATGTTCCTCACAGAAAGTTAAGGTAGGCAACACATTAGTTTTATTTTCATCCATTTTTTTGAAAAACGCTGAAGTTTCATTTGGAATGATCAGATCTCTTCAGACAAATCGAGGCAGGTTACATTTGGTCCTTGCAGTGATAAATTGAACTCATTCAAGATGGCAAAGATGTCAACCAAGTAAGCTATTTTCTGTAGTTCACTTTTATCACTGAACAGTGCTTTGAACTGCAATCTTGCTTTCTGATGAAAAAAAGTTCATCAGGAAACTCAAAAACATGCTTTAAAATTTTTCTTTTCGAGAACCATCTCATGTCAGTGTGAAAAAACAGAGCATTATTCAGTGCATCCAACTCATTGCACAGTTGCAAAAAGAGTCAACTAGTCAAAATGCTCACCTATACAAAACTGGCAGAACTTGTGACGTTTCCCTTGTCTTCTGTGACTCTTGTGGCAGTACCTTCCTTGCTGATACTTGCTGATGAACCCTACAGTGAGCTCCAATGGCTGTGGGTGACTCAGTCAGCACCAAACGTTGAACTCCAGACAGACATCCTAGCATAGCTGGAGCACCATCTGCGCAAACATGGCAAACCCTTCTCTTTCAGAAATGAACCCACCGCGTCAAATGCATCAGGTGCAGTAGCTATCATTTCAAGAGGCTTGCCACAAAGAGACTCATCTGTAAAGTCACCATCATTTATACACCTCATGTAAACCAATTATTGTGAACAGTTTGCATCATCTGTAGATTTAGCAAGCTGGATGCTAAATATTAAAAGTGGAGCAGATTTAGTTTCCTTCTTTCTTTTTTTGGAGATTTAATTTCCTGAATTACCTGATCAAGAATATCAGCAGACTTGTCATCTATTTTTCTGCAGAGAGTGTCAAAAATAAGGAAATTGCACTCAATTTAATAAAAAATTCATCTCTGGTCATAACTCAAACGATGTCTTTGGCCACTGGCAACAGTAAATCCTCAGCAAAGGTGAGGTTTCATAGCTCTGGTGATTCTGAGTGCCACCACATATGCAGCGTCAATGGTTTCTACATTTTGTTTGAGGCACTTGCCACAGTGTTAAGCTTGGCTTTCTTGAGTCCATCAGCTTTGCTTCTAAAATAGTTGCTATCCTTGCCAGCAAAGCTCAGATGCTTGCTATCAAAATGACATTTTAGTTTGTTTGGCTTCATATATTCAGCTGATAGAACTTTAAAACAAATAACACTTTGCAGTTTCTCAATTTCTGCTGTAATTATTGAGGTGAAATCATACTGTAAAATATCTTCATTATATTTTCTGAATGTTCTTCTCCACACGAAGAATTGCCATGGAATGGTTTATTAATGAAAATAATATATAATAATAACTTTAATAATACAAAAGATGATACATGGTATAGTTCAGTCAATACAGGTCATTGACGTTTCCTATGATTTTCTGTTCTGTGGGGTTTTTTTACATAACTGTGGCAGTCGTGTGCTTATGTTAATTTTATGATTGAAATGTATGGGTGGAGTCTAGCCTGTTAATCTGGAAATAGCCATTGAGTAGCTAATGAGGCCTCTGTGTGGGCATGGCTTTCTCCTGAGACATCTGGGAAATCTCACGATATTTTCCTTGTGAAGATGAGAAGCTATCTATCTCCCCAGTTGTTGGGAGTTAGTCTGAAAGATGATGAATCACGGAAAAGACAAGATGGCAGTGTCTGAGAAGCTGGGGGAGCTGGTGGAAAGACCACACAGCTTTGCCCTGATGGAGCCAGACCTCTGAAGCTGGGGTGGCCACATGGAGACCTCTGCCAGTGATGAGTTGCTTCTGCTATTGATGGACCCTCAGCCCTGGAAGCGAGGAGCCATGTGGAGACTCCTGCCAGTGCTGGGATTTTGCACCCACTATCTGTGACTTCGTGAGTCGGAAGGAGACTTTATAGATTGATTTCGGGCATATGGGTTAATATCGGACTTATGAATTTGAACTGGCCTGGGCTCAATGTCCTGTTCCTCTTGTATATAAACCTTTTCCTTTTATCTATATGTGTGTCTATGAAATTTGTTCCTCTAGCCTACCTGGACTAACACAATACCTGTTACTATCACAAGAGGGCAGTATTCACACATGAATATAACAAGACGCATCAGGATCCAGATTAAGTTCCTCTGGTACAGCTATTTTTTTTTGCAGTAGTTGATTTTACAGCACAACATTTTACATTTATCCCATATTTATAATTCGTGAAATGTCATTTTACCTCTATTACTGCTGCTTTCAACATATTTGCTACTTTTAACAGAGCAGCTGCTTTCAACACAGCAACTGCTTACTACACAGTAGCTGTGTGTTTTCTGATGCTCTTAGCCGATGCATGTGAAAGGTCGTTCGATTCCCAAAGGGGTCACAACCTAGAGGTTGAGAATCACTGATCTAGTGAGTTTAAACCACCAAGCTTGAGGTTAGTAGCCCCAAACTTAACCCAATGAACCATGAAGGCTCTTTTCTTGGTGCCATAGAGACCAATGATGGGGGTGGTGGAGGAAGACTGACTTTAAAGCTGAGCTGCCTTGCACCTGGAATTTGGAACTCAGTTAGCCCCAGGGGCCAGTGGGAGAGGTACATGAGTGATGTGAGGTGGGAGGCTTTGTGGCTCACCACTGTCCTGGCCAGAGTCCAGATGGGGAGCAGACCAAGTAAACCTGGGGTGGCAATGTATCAAGGCAACTGAGAAACTGGATGTTTATGAGAGCTCTACCAATATTCACATATTGATAATGAATCCAATATTCACATAGGGCAATGATCCAGGTTCAAAGGTCCACTATGGACCAAACACAAGTCATCCACAGCTCAGTTTGGCCTCCATGTTGTGATTACTGGCTGAAGTCCCTATTCACTATGAGGACAGAAGTATGGATTTATCAGGGGGATTTTGTTTTGGCAAAACTCACTGACCAACTCACCCCTTCCTCTGCCTGATGACACCCAGAGGAACTTGGGGGAAGCAGGAGGTAGAGGTGGAGCATATGGAGAAAAAGTAGCTTCAGATATTATTTTTGCTTAATAAATGTTTCTATGATTTTATAGCCATGCTTTTTTTATTACTTTCATAAATGGAAAGCAATTTAGAAAACCAGGAAGGATAGTGATCAAAGAGTTCACACCCTGGTTCTACCATCCACAAGCCTCTGTGTGTGTGTGTGTGTTTAAACATTACCCTCCCATCACACATGGACTTTATTCTCCAAGTCTGTTAGAGTCACAGAGCTCGAAGTTGTTGAATACTCTACATCATCTCAGTCGATGAAACTGGCCATGAATAGATTCTGTTATTATGCTTCATCTGCTTCTCCCTCTCCTAAAAAAGTAGACTAGGCTGTGTTTGACCTCAGGAGGTCTGAGGGCTCTGGTGTTGGAGGCCAGAGGCCAGGGCCTCCTCAGAGGGCTGTGACAGCAGGACCCAGGTTGGGCAGTAAGGGATCAGTTGGATGGGAGCTGCCTTAGACCCTGGAGCTTAAAGCTGTTTATCAAAACCTGTGGGTCAAGAGCATCTCACCCATAGGATTGTGTGCGTTTTTTCAGTGTGTGCGTGGAGGGGTATTTTTGATGCTGTAGCTGGATTAAGTCAAGAAGCAAAAACCATATGGGGGGAAATCACACTATTAAGTATTCATATGGTTTCTGTGTTTTAATTAGCTATTCCCCCCTATAGACAGGTAGAAGGACAGGGCCTTCAGAGGCCTGTTTGCTATCTTTAACAAAACCTCATTTATGCAATCAGTACAATAATTAAGAAGCACTGTTTTTTCCTAGCAAAGGGAACTAATTACTTCAGCCTTGTGCTGATTGATCCATTTTTATGAGCAGTTTTAAAATCCTGGAGCTGTTTGTGAACAGTTTAAGACTGTGGACAGCCTCCACACCGAGCTTGGGGTGTGGAGCAGGGAAGAAGCAGCCATGCAAGATTGACTCCACGTGGTGAGGCCCAAGGTAAGTGCCAGTTTCCCCCCGTAACCCTTTTGGCTTCGTCCCAAATGTGTTCCTGTTAAGTACAAAGAAAATATGCTGCAACACCAGTCCAGCTCTGTTTCCCTGGACTTCATTTCACTGAGAAGGGGCAGAGCCTCTGTTCCCCTTCCTGCCTGTGTCTGTGTGTGCATGTTCTTCACAGCCAGATAAATGCCTCCTCTGCCATGCAGTTATCATGATACCCCGCTGGGAGGAGTATTGACATGCCCTCTGCTCCATCTAATGCTTCCTTTAAAGACAGGCATGCCTAGCCAGCCTCTGCTGCCTAAGGCAGTGGTTCTCAACCTTCCTAATATTGCAACAGTTTAATACAGTTCCTTACATTGTGGTGACCCCCAACCATAAAATTATTTTCCTTGCTACTTCATAACTATAATGTTGCTACTGTTATGAATCTGGTGACTCCTGTGAAAGGGTTATTTGACCTCCAAAGAGGTGGGGACCTGCAGGTTGAGAAAGACTGGTTTAAGGCTACTGGGTGCATGCTCTTTCCCGGGCACCTGCAGGTGCTGCAGGCTGGGGAGGGCCCCTGTACCTGCAAAGAGGTACTGAGGCCTGGCAAGGAGGGAACAAGGAAGAGGGAAAGAAAGAAGGAAGGAAATATTGTTTAAAGATATTTAGGAAAATAGTAAATAGGCAAGGGCTTCAAAAAGTTCGTGGAAAGATTCCATTATCTTTTCAATCTTCCATGAGCACCTTCTTGAAGCTCCCTCCAGTAGCACATTGGCAGGGAGAGCAAGTCTAAGATGCTGTTTGGTGCCCGGGGGTGGGAGGAGGGCAGTGTTGTGAAGATGGAAATGGAATTTGGGAGGAGGAGGAGGAGATCCCACTAGGAAGAGAACAAAGTCTGGAGGATCGTTGGGGAGGAGCCTGAGAGAGGGAGACCCAGGCTGCCAAGCGGAGAAGGACTTGAGAAAGACTGAACCCGCTTTAAGTTTTTTGGTATCACTGCCTCTGGTGGTCGTGGGAGTTACCCAGCGCTGCTCCTGAGAGCCTGCGCTGGATTTGAACTGCCAAGCCCTCGGACCGCAGTCCAACACTCAACCACTTACGCCACTGGGGCTAGGCCGAACCCGCTTTAATGTTATGACGTCATCTCTGTAGCTTTCTATGCAAATTCTCTCCCTCTGCTTCTGTGAACGAAGGGTCCCTGCACACAGAAATCCGATTTCGGGACACCGGTCAATAAGAAAGAAAATGACCATAGTACCAATGGCCTGCCCATGAGCTGGCAAGATGATTCTGTTGTGACAACAGTACCCCTTTTCTGGGCGGCTCCTGGCACCACAGGCTTCCTAAGAGGAATGATGGTGTGGTGACAGCGCAGAGAAGAACAAGCAGGCAGAAGGAGGCAACCAGTAAGTTGATTGAGCAGTAAAGTTAGGACACCCTCGGGGCCTGCCCCAGCAGATCTACTCAGAGGGAAAATGTAGTGGGAAGGCTGATGGCCTCTCTTGACATGTGCTGACCCATCAGTTAGACCTCTCAGGGACCGCCTGTCCCTATCAGTTCCTCAGATCTGGCTCCCCAAACACCTGGGAATTTCACACAAGTGGAAGTAAGATATAGTTATAGAAAGGGTGGCATTGCTTGAAGTTGTTATGCTTTGATTTAAAGTTATCGACTGTTCTGAAAACTCAGCTCTCTCACCTGCAAATAAGAATAAAAAGAATCCCTTACCTCAGAGATAAGGAGGAGGCTAAAATGAATGAATATTTTAGAACAGAATGAGGAAGAAAAGAAAAGATCTATTCTCTCATTTTGTATTCCTTTTAACCTTGAGCATGTTTTCCTCTGAGTAGAAAGTGAGTTGGACATATATGTAAAAGCCTTTAAAATATCCCTAATGGGTTACCGATACAACACAAGGCTCCCCCTTAATTTCAGATCACAGGTAATGAATGAATCACTTGAAAGGAAAATGCAACGGAGGGTACTGCCCCAGTCTCTGCAGCCTGCATGGCTCTGAGATGTTCCCGTGCATCTCCTCTCATTTCCCTCTTCTCATGGTTTCTCTCCTTCCTTCTCTCTATTCACCTTAATGCTGTTTGATGGTTCACTATCCCCGTGTTAAGAACCCTAACAAATAACGGGGCAGATTGAAGAATAGAAAGAAGTGAGAGAGGAAGTAGAGAGAGGGAAGTGTAGAAAGACGCAAGCTGCTTATGTTCAAGCAGGAGTTATTCTTACAATTGCTGAAAAGTCAAGAAGAGCCTGGCTTCAGCAGTGGCATGCTCAAAGTTCTGCCTCTCTTGGCAGTTCTCTTTCTGGGCCCTTTCCCAAGGGCAGGCTTGGCTCCTGTGCTAGATTTCCTGAATGCAGCCCCCCTGGCTGTCATCATTATTGGTATCGTGCCTGCATTCCACGTAGTCTGATTAAGGAGAGGGTTTCTGTTGCAATAGTCTAGAGCAGTGGTTCTCACCCTGTGGGTCGTGATCCCTTTGGGTGTCAAAGAACCCTTTCACAGGGGTCACCTAAGACCATCAGAAAACACATATGGTCTTAGGAACCGAAACGCCACTCCTCTATCCAATTTCACGTGGGTCCGCCCACATGAACATACACACCCACGTGTTACACTACGCTTCAGGGCAAAATTTAATTTACTTGTCAAATATTTCACGATGTGTTAGATATAAGTAGATTCTGAGCATGCTAGCAAGGGTCTCGCGCTCTCTCTCTCTTTCTCCCCCTGCTCATGTTTTTTCCTATTGTCTTCCTATAAGTTCTTAAAAAATTAAAAAAAAAAACCACCTCAAATCTTCCTGCTGAGACCATGCCTAATGAAGGACTTTACAGGATTCTCTCCTTTAAAACGAATTAGATTGGATACTTATTAAATTAATTTTTGCTTTTGTGATAATTGTACTAATTGTTTTTGTGATTAATCACTATGCTTTAATTATGTTCCCTTTGTAGCAACAAAGATACATCCTGCATATCAAATATGTCATCACAGTAGCCAAATTACAGTTATAAAATAGACAAGAACATAATTTTATGGTTGGGGGTCACCATAACATGAGGAACTATTAAAGGGTTAAGACATTAGGAAGGTAGAGAACCGCTGTTCTTCAGGAACCACGAGAGCTGTTTCGATTGGCTTGGGTTCGCGTGTCTGCCGCTGAAGTGCCAGCCAATTCTAGTGACCCATTCTAGGGGGTGGAATGTCCGGACTTATTTAAACCATTCAAGATTCAATGTGTAATTGTGGGTTGGGTGGTAGAGTTGAGGTGGGTACCTGAAGAAAAATCTCAGAAATGTTAGGAAATGGTGAGAAAGAAGATTCTGGGTTAATATCCATCAAATGCCACCACATCCATCAGCTGACATTTGGGGCTGTGAGCTGGTCCCCAGTACTGGGCCATGCTTTGGCCTCATTTAGAGAGAGACCAGACAATCGCCTTCTTTAGTGGCATCATCCATCACTTGCCCGTGGAAAATGCTGGACATATGGTGGGTGCTGGCATGGTTTAGGCCATTTCTGGGACTCAAGTGAGATTTGAGTCTGTTGTCAGGACACTCTGGGCAGACAGAAAGGACAATTTTCTGATTGATTGAGTGATGCTAAAGTGACCAGATTTTAACATTCACCAGGGAGTGGGGGTAGGGAAGGGAGAGTTCTCCCACTGTTCCTAGCTTGTGCATTCTTTTCAAAAATTGGGACTTTTTAAAAAATGCTGTGGAATGTAGGGAAATTTTTTTGGAATCAGGACTGTTCCACCAAAAGCGGGATGTCTGGCCACTTTATTCTAAGGCAATGTACCTGGTATGATGTGAATGGTTGGGAACCTTTCTCCCCTCATGTTTGGTCCATCCTGTCTGTTTTTAAAGCTGGACATGCTCGCAAGGGTCTCTCTCTCTCTCTTTCTCCCCACTCCATTTTTCCCCCATTTGTCTCTCTAATTTACAAAGTTCTTAAAAAATAAAAAAAACACCTCAAGTCTTCCTGCTGAGACTGTGCCTAATGAAGGATTTTATAAGATTCTCTCCTTTAAAACGAATGAGGTTGGATGCTTATTAAATTAATTTTTGCTTTAATGTATTTCCTTCATATTTCATGCTGTGGACACAACTGTTTCTGCAAATGACTTTTTCCAAGACGGCTGATTTATTTTTAATTGCCTCTGTGGCTTGGTTTGGTTCTCTGCTACCCTTGTTATTTCTATTTGTTTAGCAGTTACAACCTGGGGATGTCGCAGGTAAAGATTTCTCCCTTTGGCAAGGCCAGGCTGTGACTCAGAAGGGCGGGGAAGTTTTCATTCTGACCAGGAGAGTCAGTGCACAGCATCTTTCCTGTGGTTTCTAGAATTGAAATACAAATAACATTCCTCCCTCCATCCCTCCATGCTCCTGCTCCACTCTTACCATTTGTAAAACATTTTACAGTTTAGAAAGCCTATTTATATGCTGTATCTCAAATACTCTACATTTTCCCCCACAACTGATTGGGGCATTAAATAGGGGTTAATTCCCATTTTAGGGATAAAGAAGTGCCTAGTTAACTGCTTGGCAGCTGGCAGGACCACCTGTAGAGTCTAAGTTTGCTGACTTTAAATTTTCAAAACAGGAAAAGTCAACCCCTTAAATGTTTTATCTTAAATATATGTGTTTTACAAGTAAAGTAGTTTTAGAGAAGGAATTCACATGCATGGTGCAAAAAAGGAAAGTAAGAAACTAAATAAGCAACACATACCTGTGTTTGTATTCACAAGTACGCATAGGTTCACCTTACGTGCAGGTGACCACTGTCTGAAGGGCTTGAAGTAGGCTGTGGGGTGTGTCCTGCCCCACTAGCTTTCACATACCCTTGGAGATCTTCCCAATCTGCTCCCTGCCTCCTGCACCACCATCTTTAAACCCAGTGGTGCAGGACTTCTCATCTGCCATCAGTACCCGATGTGAGAAACATTGTTGAAATCCTGGACACCGTATTGGTTCTTCTTGGTAACTGGAAGATCTGTATAAACCCCTGATCTGGACTGTACTCTGATGAGGAGAGAGAGAGAGAGAGAGAGAGAATGCTCAAGAAATCAATTCTGTACCCGCTTTAGGGAGGGGCCTTTATTGTTTGATTTTGCAAAATCGGGTTTTTTTAAACCCCAAATCCTGAGACAAATCAAGCTCTTCTGAAAGTATTTTATTAGCCTCTAGCTCACAAGCCCTTTCCCCTGCTTCCTCATTGGCTAAGTACTAAGTGGTTAAACATCTTTTCCAAGTACCACCTAAGAATTTGTCACCCTCCAACCTTTCTGACTTCATCCAGTCGGCTCCAGCCTTCCATAGCCCTGGTGCTTGAGCTCTAGGGATTGTCCTATTGGTTACCAGTTGGTTCCCTGATTACTTAGTAACTATCTGACTCTTTCCTCTGTTTGCTGAAGATGGACCACCCTGGCGACTCATCGTTCACACCTGACTAGCCTTCCCGCTTCTCCAAAACCAAAACCAAAGTCACTGCCATCAAGTTACTTTCCACTCATACTGGCCCTATGGGGCAGGGTGTAACTGTCCTTGTGGGTTGGTTTCCAAGACTACATGTTTTCTTTTTTAATCATTTTATTGAGAGCACTTTCAAATATTATAACAATCCATAATTCAATTAAATAAAGTATAACTGTACAATTGCTATCATCAGTTTCAAAACATTTTCTTTCTTTTTGAACTCTTTAGTATCAGTTCCCTTCCCCACCCTACCCCACCCCCCCAGGAATTCTTATTGTGATATTATTGATATTATTTGCCTTATTTTACACCTTCTGATGTATCTGTTCACCTACAATTCTGCTATTCTTTCCCCTTGAATGTGGTTATGCAGTTATCATTGCTATCAGTTCCCCTCCCCCCTCTTCCCTTACTCTCAGGGGATCATTACTCTTGTTACTGTTTCTGAAGGATTTTTTTTTCTAATGATCTTAATTATACAAGTGAACACAAGCAGATCTAGCAAGATTACTGAGGTAAGACTAAGACCATAGTGGTAAGAAGAAGAAATATTAAAGAAATAGAGGATAGGTATAGTTATATAGTTATAAGTGTTTCATCAATTCTATACTGCACCCTGGAAACATCATCCGTTCTGTGTGGCCCTTCTGTGAGGGACTATCACTCACCTCTCAGTAATTCCTATTGGATACATTTCAATTGATAAACAATCAGGAATGCTAAGACCTCCTCACCGTAAGTTTTAGGTCCTTGCTATTCCCCTGTCCCTGTTATAATCCCTCACCACCCCCACCAACCCCCTTACCCCCCCCCTCAGGTCCTCTTGTAATGATTGGTCCCATTGCTGTCTCTTTGGAATTGTTTATTCTCTCTATCTTGTATAGATAGGCAACAAAAGGAAAAGAAAAAGACTGTACTAATAGTTCCAAGTCTAACTATTGTCCGGACTCAGAGCAGATGAATATTCTCTCTGTTGCCTAGTGAGCAGGCCCTGTTACATAGTTCATCAGTTCAATCCACTTTTCTTTCAGACTTCTTTACCACAGGACCTGTTTACCTAACAGCATTTATACACTTTTAGTCCTTAGAATTCATGACACAGTGGCGCTCCTTCTACAAGACCCCATTGTTCTTCCTGCAGTCAGGGATGGAATGGTGCAGTAACACCCCCACCCCCAGTAACACCTTTATGCTTTCAATGTGACCCCTTTGTGAATATCCTCCAACCAGTTCAGATGAGGTGCCAAGTGCTGCTTCCCAAGTCAGAAGTCTACAGTCAGGCTTTTTTGGAAACTTGGTGTCTTTGCTTCCATTGCTGGTCCAGCTTTTGGTTTGTCTCCTGGGGGTGGGTCAACCTGGCTGCACTGCCCAAACTGTTTCTTCAGTGCTGGCCTCCTTAGTGCTGTCAGCTAAGGAGGGGCTGCAAGACCATAGCTCTTTATGGGAATAAGGAAGCCTCATCTTCCCTCCTTGGAGCTGGTGGTTTCCACCTGCTAACCTCTCCTTGGTTTCCTTCTGGACAGTCGCCTCCTTACTAACAGATACAGCTATGATTGGACTAATTCATTCCAACCATGTAACCAAGACCTAATCAATTAGAACAAGCTCCTGAAAAAAAAAGATATTGTGTAGATTTGGGGAAATCTGTGGGAAAAGCAACTATTTATTTCTCGATAAAGCTGAAGGTGGCCATACTCTCAGCAGCAGATACTGCTAACAAGTGAGCCCACACAGAGAAAAAGTTGAACTGGGAGACCGAGAGAGACCAGATTCCCTTGGTATAGTTTTCAGTTACATGACCTGACGAACTCTTCTGTTGTTAACTCCAGTTCAGTTGCACTTTCTGATATCAGCTCAGCATGGGAAATGAATGAGTAAGTTCTTGTCACAATAGAAATAGGAAATTACTTCTAAGAAATAATATAAATATAAACCGACATCAGGGGCTGGGGGAAAGGGCCGATGGTTGGAGAATGATGACGGCAGCGGACGTGTGAGGGTTCTTGTCACAGTATGATTATTTATGTATTGGAAAAAATTATGTACGAGCCCCTAATAAAATGATTTTTAATTAAAAAAGAAATAATATAAATATATATGTAAGAGCAACAGTCCCATTCTTACTGGAAAGATTCAAAACCTTTCGATTTTTTTCAAAAGTTTTATTTGATCCTAGATAGTCATTTGCTGAAACACCTCTGTTGGTATTGTCAATCCCTGTATGTCAATGCCTTAAATTCAGCTTGGATTTTTTCCTTCAGAACCATCAATTCTTGATCATAATTGCAGCTTTGTCTACTTCTTTTATTCGATGTGTTTTTCACTCAGATCTACAGAGATCTGTTAGGATGCATGCTTTCTATCATACTGATTTTGTTTATTTTTTTAAGTGGTAGAGAATCTCTTTTTGCCTCTATTAAGACCCTACCTTGACTGAAAATTGCTTCAGTTGTTTTATGCATTCACTTTATAAAATCAAAATTACTGAAACCTTTACTAAACAAAGATCTTTATGAAGATCACTATTCAATGTTTATTTTTCTCTACATATTACCCACTAAGTCTATACATTTATGAAAGCAGTCTTTCTATCTCTCTGATTCTTGAGTTCAGAGGCTTCCTAGTGACATAGTGGTTACACAGTGGTTTGCTAATCACAAGGTCATCAATTTGAAATCACCAGCTACTCCTCTGGAGAAAGGTGAGGCATTACTCCTGCAAAGACTATCAATTTTAGAAATTCACTGGGTTAGTTGGGTTCCAACTGGAACTATATGATTGTTCCAATCCTATGTTGGAACTCTAGGATTGCTAGAAGTCAGAATCAACTCAATGGTAGTGAGTTTGGGTTTTGAGTTGGAATAGACTTACTGGTAATGTTTTCTTGTTTGTTTGTTTAGTTTCACCCATCCCAGGAGAATGTTGTGGATGCCAATTTATATCATGTCAAAACAGGAGTTTTGACATTTTTGAGGGGAAGAAATCATGTTCTTTAAAAATATATTTTAATGATAAACGTGATTTGAATGGTTAAAATCTTGTGCCTTGATTTCAACTCCAATGCATGTTGGGCCTGATCTGGTTTTGAACATTTTCTATGAATTTTTTTTTTGGTTGCTATTGTTTTCTCATATTGGGGTTTGCCTCAGGTATATTTTGTCATGGGGTATAACTCTCTTGAATTTTGGTGGTATGCTTTTCTGAGTTTTGGTTGATAAGACAGGATTGGTGAACCTCGAAGGACAACAAGTAGAATAAGCTGGGATAATCCATTGAGGGAGGAGGGTGGTCAAGGGGAGCAGATATTAAGGAATTTGAGAAGAAAGAGAATATTCTGAAATTGATTGTGGCAGCAATTGTACAATAATGCTTGATGTTCTTGAACTATGAAATGATATGATATCTGTATTAGCTCCTAATAAAATGTATTTGGGGGACAAAAAAATTATAGTCTCAGAAAAACCCACAGGGCTAGTTCTATTCAATGGCAATAAGTTTGCTTTTTATTTATTTAATAGTCTTTGCATCAATTAAAAATTACTCTTATATGACAAATAATTTTTTTTTGTTTTATGGACAAAAAAAGTCTGCAGGGAAAGATCAGGGATATAGAATGGATGGGGCAAAGTTTCCCAATGGAATTCTTATAGCAAAGCCCTTGCTACCTTTGGAGAAGAAGCAAGTGCACTATCATGGTGGAAAAAAGCAAATTCTCTGTTCAACAAAGCGGTTTTCAATTTTCTTAAAACTTCTTCACTCTAAGCCCCCAAATCAGTCACTATAACCTTCTGAGCTGCCCTCCTTACCTTGAATTTAAGTGATCTAGCAAATTCGCTCAAAAGCCACTGTTTTGATTGCATCTTCTTAAGGTACCCTTAGTGAGTCTCAGAGAAGTGTATTGCAGAGAACACTTGTCTTGCCTTCACCCACCCCCATCACAGAAAGGTGTGTAAATATATTTCCTTTGGAATACCCCTGTGTATGGAGGAACTGGAACCCAAGTTGCAGTGTTTTCATTCTACTGTCATATGTGGTAGGTGTTTTCATTCAATTGTCTTTAAATTTTGTTTTTCAATTTATAGTGTGTCTATGGTAATTAAATCCCCAAACCCATTTACAGAACTCTTCACATGCACTGTCTCCATTGAATTCTGTAGGTTCATTGAACAAGGAAGGATACAAGTAGTCTTGCCTCCAGACAAAGTGCATAGGAACATGATTACTATAGATATAATTAGGGTACATTTTACTATTTACCATTCATTCTTTTTTTAAAAAATGGTTTTCTAACTTGATTTAGTTTTTATTATATTCTGCTATCTTTTGGATTCAGGCTTTTGAGTGTTCTATTAGAATTGCTTGTTTGTTTTTTATTTTATTTTAATGATTTCCTTTATATGAAACTCAGGATAGATAAATTTATAGAGGCAGCAACTTGGTTAATAGTTTTTTAGGGTTATAATGGGAGGTTCAGGGAGACAAGGAGTAGGAATGTGGTAATTACATAATTTCATATCAACTTGAAGAAGTGTAGGAGTAGAGGCAATCTACTCCTTTCAATCAGATCGCAAGCTCATGGTACCGCCTTGTGGGCAAGGCTTTCTCATAAAGAGGGTCCTGGGAACCTTCCCTCTCTCTCTGTTTTAACCTTCCTTTTGACTAGCTGCACAAAGACCAGCCAGAATCCTCTGATGCTTCCACTGTCGTTGGATCAACAAGACTTTGACCCACCAGTCTGTGATCTTCCTGCATTTTGCATCATTGCATGTGGCTGCGTGAGTCTGATGAGGGACTTAGGGACTAGTATCAGATGTGTGCACTTGAGTAGGACTGGGTTGTTGTGTTTTCCTGATATATAAAGCTTCTTGGTATAAATCTCTTTCTTACACATATACAAATGTCACTGGATTTGTTTCTCTAGTCAGGCTTAACATGAAGCTAATGATGAAGCAAGAATGAAGAAAATATTCTCAAATTGAAGTGCTGAAGGCAAAACCATTTTTAATATACTTAAATATTGAGTTGTATGTTATGAGAATTATATGTCAATAAAACTGAGTATTATACCAATTTAAAAATTTAAAAATCTGAGTATTATACCCAAAAGTGTCTTTTTTAGGTTTATTTTGTTTCATTGACTTCTTGGGTCCAATGAGTTCTTTGATCTGTAAATTACAGTTTTCAAGGAAATTCTAACTTTTTAGACACTATTCCACTACATACTTTATCTTATACTCCTCTCATTCTGAAATTTTAATGAAAAGTATGGCAGTCCCACTGGTCTCTGAGATTTTATTCATTTTTATTCCAATCTTATATTTCTAGATATTTCAGATTGCTTAATTTATATTATTTTTATTTCTCCCATGTACAGACTGCTACTGGTTAGACCTGGTGACTTTTACTTTTATTACTTTGACTTGTGAATTTTCTTTTTGACTGTGTCCATTAGTCTTATATCCATAAGGTCTAGTATCTACTCATTCATTGATACCATCTCTGATTTTAACATTTTGATCCTATTTTTATCATATTGTTTCTGTAAATGTGCATTATTTGCTTTGAAGTTTTTCTTGGATGAATCAACATCTATGTTTACATGGAATCAGTTTATGTCAAATGCATTTTTTCTTGTTTCATTATAGGTCAAGTTATTTTTTATTTAAAGTTAACATTATGAATAGTAAATCTGGACTCTCTTGTGCTGTCTGAGTATTTTTATTTTTGTGTTATACTGGGCATGGATATGGTCTGGGTTCAAACTGAAACTTGAGTCCCTTACAGTATACAGGGCCTTATATCTCTGCTGTGATCATTTAGCTTTGCAAGTTGTTTTTTGGCCTCAATTCCCAGGACTCTCCTTGTGACTTTTTAATTTGGTGGTTAACTAATGATTTGAACAAAGATGGGGCTTTAGCTTTCTTCTGCTTACAGCCTGAGATAAGCACTGTTGTGGCATACACTCATTTAAAAAAACATTAAACTTGCAGATTTGGCCCTGGGTAGCTCTTTCAAGAGTGCATTGAATGCTGATCTCTGCTTACTCTTTACCAGCCCCCTGTGCCTCCCTCACATGTGGGTAATATACCGTGTTATTTGTGTTTGTGTCTCACCCCCGCAGCTCTCCTGCCTTCAAGTTTTCCTCTTTAATTTTTCTGTGAGTTTTGTAGACCTGAACTCTCATTTCTATCACCTCTGCCTGGTAAAGTCACAATGTTTCTTTACCATTTTCTGCAGCCATGTCATGAGGGAGAGCACCCTCAGACCATAAAGCCATGAACTTGATTTTTATCTGTGTCAAGTGTCACTTGTTGAGAGTAAACCCCTCTAGTTTGCTACCATTTAAGAGGGAGTTGCAAAAAGTTCTTGGAATGTTTCTGTTATCTTTCAATTCTATTTTCCGGAAACTTTTGGAAGTTTTTTCATATTTATCACATCCAGTCTTGAATGTTTACCTATTGCCTTATTTATTTAGTGACTTTAATGGACAGAAACCTACTTTCTCATAGTAGAGAAGGCTAGAAGCTCAAATTCAGGGGAGGGTTCTCCCTTGACTCTGTGAGAGAGGTTCTTCTCCTGCAACATACCTTGGCATCTCCTTTCCCCACCCTGTGCCTAATCTGCCTTTTGTCTCTTCAAAGAGACTTATTTGAAAGGCACCAGGCATTAATGCCATCTCATTAACAGAAAAAAAAAAATCACCCTCAAATGGGAAGATAACAAGCATCACAAGAAAAGTCTCAAACTCATGGCCAGCTCATAGCAAGCCAGGGTAGAACTGCACCTGCGGGTTTCCAAAACTGTAATTCTTTACAGGAAAGCCTTCTCTTTCTCCCTCAAAGCAGCTGGTTGTTTTGAACGACTGACCATACAGGTTGCAGTCCAATCCATAACACCTCCCCCAACCAGGTCTCCATCAGGCGTAAACCCCTCTCTAAAACACGCATTGCTGTTGAGTTGATAATGAATCACCGCCACAAGCTATAATGAACAAGACTAGGACAGAGCAGAACGACGCCCCAGTGTTATCACCAGGGGAGTTGTCATGCAGTGTGGATATCCATAGTGTTGGCCCCACCATCATAGATATCCTGAACCAAACAATGTAGAATCCTTAGTAATGTTATTATTACTTCAAATCTTGGAATAATATGTGATACAGTTATAAATTGCTGAATGTAATATTTTTTAAATAACATGAAGGATAACAAAATTGCTTTATAGCTGCTTTTGGCTATTATTAATCACAACATTATTAGTAACTGAACAGAAGTCTGTTAAAAATTCCTCCTTTTCTTCCATGTACAATTTCATTCCCATAAAAAGGTATAGATAATGGTTCATTAAATACTACTTACCACACATTGTAGTGAAAACATCAGGAAATTTGATAAGATCACCCACTATAAAAACACCAGTATGACACACACATCACATCACATCACATCACATCACATCCCATACTTGTAGCCCATGTCAATATAATCACCTAATTTGAAGCATTATTATAATTGGGTAATAGTGACAACTCTGAACAGAATGCATTAGGATGCTAAAAAGGCAAATTGGCATAAAGCTTTAGCCTTGTTGGTACATGTGCTGAGTTAGTAAAATATGTTTTGTTATTATAAGTAACTACAGGAACATGTTTATAAAATATATTAAATTTCAGCTTGCAACACTATATAAAATTGTATAGTCATTTTGGTGTTACTACCTCTAACAGTATCACCCTGTGTGCCCTGCCCTTCCAATACACCTTAGAGGTGCCCCTGCTGCAGAGTGGTTATGTGTTGGGCTGTGATCCGCATAGCTGACAGTTCAAAACCACCAACCATCAAGTTCTTTGGAAGAAAGACTGGGTTTCCCACTCTAGTTAAACAGAGTGTCAGAAACCCCTGGGGAGCTGCCTACAAGTCGGCACTGACTTCATGGTAGTGAGTTTAGAGTTATTTGGGAAACTTTTTCCTGCAGAATGTTAACATTTTCAACATGCATTTTGAAAAGCATATGATTTACTTCACAGGACCTGTACTTTAAAATATTTGTCTTGTTTAAAACATTTTATGAAATTGTTATTTGTTTTATTTCAATTGTTTTATAAAACTGTTATCTCTTAGAAAGTTCACATAATCCCTTCAATCCCCCCACCATTCCTACACATCACTCCTGGGTTACTTTTCAAACTTTCTGAAATTAATGCCTACATTTTGAGAATGACATATCAACCTACCTCCTTGCCCCAGTGGAAGACAAGGGTTATTCTTGTTCTATTTTTGTTCTCTGTGCTATACAATAAGATTCATGAACTCCATGGTATGAGACACATGAATGGATTGAAAATGAATTCAAGAATTTTTCATCAGTTCAGAATTCAAGAATTCTGAGGAAAAGAATATCAACCACACTGAAGGAAATGACACCCTCAGACCTATCTTCTCTTTTCTGGGGCACCCTTCCCTTACCATTTCATACACTGTAACTCGCCCTTCTGCTATCTAAATCTTTCTTTTTGTGAATCCTGATTGTGATAATATGATTTTATGTCAATTTGACAGCACCTATAAGAATCTCTCACTTGGGTCACAACCTGTTAATTTTTGCTTAGGGCTGTAGCTTATTTAATAAACATAAAAGAGATACTGCAAAGACTTTTATCACTGTTTATCCTCAATCTAGGCCTAAATCCTCTGATGAAGACTTAAGCACTCTGCTTTACACCACATAAACATTGCAGTTTGGGCATCACTGAAAGAATCAGATAATATTCTTTTTAGATGTTCTTTGTGTTTGGGAAGAAAAGCAAGTCAGAAGAGACAAAATCATGGTTCCAGGTTGAATGGGAAAAGGTTCCCCAATAAAATTAATGTAGGACAACCCTTGCTATCATTGATGAACAAGCATGTGTTCTTCACATCATTGCCAGAGTGGAATAAATTCATAGGCACTAGTTTTTGCACTAATGCAGTGTCCAATTTCCTTAAAATGTCTTCATAATCAGCCCTGTGATCACTCTGTGTCCTTTGAACAGATGTATCAAGATCACCCTGTGATAACCCTATTAGGAATAGTCCTTTTCCTGAGGTACTCAGGACCTACAGTAAAACAGAACAGAGAAGCACAGTGTATGGTGCGTGTTTGGAGCATTTAGTATTGAACATTGTAAGATAATGTAGAGACCAGCTCTCATCAAACATTGCATATGGGTTCATGAGGGTATGGTCTTCAGGAGAAAACTTACACACAAAAGGGATAGCCAAAGTTAAGGGGCAGTGGAGGCTGGGGTGGTTCCTGCAGGATAGACACTCCAGGGCCCTGATCTTTTTTTAGGGTCAGGCTTAAATACATCTCCCCCGGGACATGAACCATGGAAGGTGGTGGTCCAATCCTGTTTGTCCACGAATAAACAGCTTTCCCCTTATAGAACCTTATGTTTGACTTTCCTTGAAAAGCAGTTTGGTTAAAAGTACACTATCATTTAGTGTGTAAATCTTTTTGTTTGTTTGTTTTCTTTCATTTTAAACAGTGGTCTCATACAATATCTGGTCTTTTGTGCTTGACTTTATTTCATTTAGGTTCATCATGTCATGAGATGTTTCATAGAGCCATTATTTTTCATTAATGTTGCACAGTATCCCATGGTGTAGACATCCAGTTTACCTATCCACTGTCTGGCATTTACATTGTGTCCATCTTTCGTCTATTGTGAGTAGCACTGCAATAAATGTGGACGTGCATGTATCAGAGTATATTATGGCTCTTATTTACTTTTTTATATAAATAATTTCATCGGGACCACATACAACTCTTATCACATCCATATATCCATCCATTGTGTCAGGCACATTTGTACATTTGTTGCCACCATCATTCTCAAAACATTTTCTTTCTACTTGAGGCCTTGATATCAGCTGCTCATTTGTTCCCCTCTCTGCCCCTCCTCCCCAAGAGCCCTTGTTAATTTATCATTTTTTCATGCTGTACATTGTCTGATGTTTTCCTTCACTCACTTTTCTGTTGTCCATCCCCCAGGCAGGGGGTCATACCTCGATCATTGTGATCATTTCTCTCTTTCTCCTCCATCTTTCTCTCCCCCTCCTGATATCTTTACACTCATTATTGGTCCTGAGGGGTTATCTGTCCTGGATTGCCTGTGTTTCCAGTTCTAATCTGGACCAGTAAAAAGCCTCTGGTTTCGTATGCCTCTTATCTCAAAAGGCTTCAATAAATGAGAACTCAGTCTGTGGGAAATTTTGGAAAATGACATTTCAGACAAGGAACCAATTTCTAAATTCTTTGGAAAGCTTCTGCACCTCAACAAGAAAAAGTCTAATAATACAATTAAATATGTGCAGAGGATATGAACAGACATTTCACCAATGAAGACAGTGAGGCAGCCACAAACATAAAGACATACATGCTCATGATCATTAGTGGAGCAGTGATGGGGTTCCAATAATTTAACCACTAGCTCTGTCCCCTAATGACCACTTTAAGCAAGCAAAATTATATTGAAAGATAATTTATTATTTCATACAGGTAATACTTAAAAAGGAACAATAAAATAAGTATATAAATCAAGATCGTTAAAAGTTTTTAAAATATTAACGAAAATATTAAATGACACCTGACCCCAAACAATAAAATGTTATTTGAGATATTTCTACATTGTTTATTGATTGGAATTCTCACTTGCAATATTTTTCACTTTTATCTGAATAGCCATCTTTCACTGTAGGAGTAGGAGCACATTCCTTTAGAGGTAGGCCAAGTAAACAATAGTCATGTTTTCTCTGAAAATACTACGTTCATCTTTAAAAGCCTCTTCCCACTTCTGCTAAACTTATAGCAATTTTTCTGACAATATTTGTAAGTTCTTTGAATGCTTTCAGGAATTGCATAATTCACTCATAATGTCTCTCAGGAAGTGGGGGCATAACACAAAACTGAAATGAATGACAATGTGCCATCCACTTGTTTGTTTGGTACTTTTCTCTTTTTGCTATATATTTATTTACCGAAGTAACAAACACATGGTACAAAAGTGTATTCCATCAAAATTATTAATAGCTTTACAAAATAAATAACACAAGCATAGTTCTATCTAATTTTTTATACCTTTAGATAGAATTAGCATTACGATGGGCACTTAAAATATGATGTTGTACAGGTGAATATTGAAAAAGAGGAAAGTGAATTTGTGACTTCCACATTGGGCAGCTGCTCAGCTGCCCACCTGACAACCATTTTAGCAGCTGGTTCACAGAACTCAAGAAAAAATTAGGCCGCAGTTCTGCCTAATCAGTGCTTGCTGGTTGAATCCCACCACTACATGGGAGAGACACAAATTAATCAGTGATGAGATAGCGTCTCTTCGAAGCATTGAAAGCAAAATTCAGAAATAAAATCAGAAGACTCCCAATGCTAGAGAGACTACAGAGAGACGGAAATGCTTGTGCTGCTGCTGCTTGTGCACTGCTGCAAGAGCAATGGCACAGCCACTGGGACAAGCAGCAGCACAGTGCTTCCTCACTGAAACCCTCTACTGGGGACTTACCCGAAAGGGAGCTAGAGTTGTGGTTTTGGCGGGACCTTCGATTCCTGAAGGCACCCCAAGAGACAAAGGCAGGTGCATCTCTGGAAGCACTTGCATGAAGCCAGGCACTCACTGCCCGCAGACACGCTTTCTCTCTCACTGCCACCCAGTTAATCAAGACTCACAGCTTCCCTGTAGGACAGTGTGGAACTGTCCCTGTAGGTCTCCAAGACTGATGCTTGCTACAGGAGTAGGAAGCCCCATCTTGCTCCCACAGAGCCACATGGTTAAATATATCTTATTTGGAATAACCCTTATGTGTGTAGAAATTTGAGCCCCAGTAGCAACGTTCTTGACTTAGCGCTCCTAAGTTAGTGCTTCCCTCAGTGCCTGGCACACGGGGACTGCCATACAAGGCTGAGACTCTTCATTTTCTTTGTCCAAGGAGGTGATTGTAATGTAACATATCTCCCATCTTCAGGAAAGATATGATAAGGAATCCATGCTTGCCTTCCAGGCAACGGGTACTTGTTTGTTATTGCTAATAATTCAGGCTCTAGGGAAGAGGACACATCAAAGTTTCCTGGGAAAGGGATAAAAGGGAATACATTTGAAGCAATGAAAACATCTTTCAGGAAAGCAGACAGGAAGGAAAGACTGCTTTAGAGAGAGGGGAAGATTACTGGTGGGGTGCCCAGGTTCTTGGGAAAACTATCAAAGAAGGGAACTTGCTGGAGAAAAACCAAGGTTTTGTTCTAGCAATGGCCTGTAAGAGACACCATGTAATTGCTTAAGAGTGGCCACGACACATGAAACAGGAAAGCAATAGAGAGGTCTGAGGGGCTGACCTACTGCCAACTATGTGGACCTCTCCCCTCCACACAGAATTTTTACATTTTTAGGGACATTGGTATTTGGTAGTTGTCATCATTTTGTCTTCTTTTGTCTCTTCATCTTGCTATGTTTTTGGGGTCTGGCAGCATATCAATATCTTTGAAGGTCTATCTAGATAAGATAGGCTGGATGAACAGTCTGGTGGAGAAAACAATGGTTCTTGGAGGACATAAGAGAGGGGGAGGTGGGGGAAAGGAGGTGGTGTTGACCAACCAAGGGACAAAGGAACAAGAGGTGACTCAAAATCAGTGGCAAGGTGCGTGTGAGAGGCCTGACAGGGATTGATCAAGGGTAATGTAGCCAAGAGAAATTACTGAAACCCAAATGAAGACTGAGCATGATAGTGGGAAAAGAGGAAAGTAAAAGGAAATAAAGGAAAGGTAGGAGGCAAAGGGCACTTAAAGAGGTCTAAATACAGGCATGTGCATAGGAAAATATATTTTATATGATGATGAAGAAATAGATTTACATGCATATACTTATAGGGTTAGTATTACTTAATGGGAGAACACTGTTCTATTAAATTGGCATTTCATGATACTCACCTTCCTGACATTAAAGACATATGTGTGCTTAAGCAAAAGTGGTGAAGAAAACTGATGGTACCCAGCTATCAAAAGATATAGTGTCTGGAGTCTTAAAGATTTATAAAAAGTAAATAAGTGACCATCTAGCTCAGAAGCAACAAAGTTCACATGACAGAAGTACACCAGCCTATGTGACCATGAGGTGTCAAGGGAATCAATTATCAGTCATTAAAGAACAAAAAAGTCATATCATTGCATGCCCACCTTCCTGATAAGATAACTGATGACAAATGTGTGCATAAGCAAATGTGGTGAAGAAAATTGATGGTGCAGGGATTTTAAAGGATATATAGCATCTGGGGTCTTAAAGGCTTGAAGATAAGCAGCGGTCTAGTGGAGAAGCAAAAAAGCACATGTGGAGGAAGCGCACCGGCCTGTGTGACCATGAGATGTTGAAGGGAATCAGGTATCAGGCATCAAAAAACTGAAAATTGTGTCATTACAAATGAGGGGAGTACAGATTGGGGACCCAAGTGCATCTGCAGGTAATGCAACATTCCTTAGAGAAGGGTCATGGGGAGGAGACTAGCCAGTCAGCATACAGTGTAGCAGCGATGAACATACAACTTTACTCTAGTTCTTCAATGCTTCTTCACTACCCCTCACCATCATCATGGTCCCAATTCTGCCTTGCAAATTAGGCTAGACCAGAGGATGTAAACTGATCCAGATAGGAACCAAAAGCTTGGAGAAACCAGGAGAGATGATCCCTTCAGGACCAGTAGTCACAGTGGCAATGCTGGGACGGTGGAGGGAAGGTTGGGTAGAAAGGGGAAACCTATTATAAGGATCTATATATAATCTATAACCTCCTCCCTGGGGTACAACAGTGAAGTGGGTGAAGGGCAACATTGGACAGTATATGATATGACAAAATAATAATTTATAAATTATCAAGGGTTCATGAGGAAAGGGGAAGCAGGGAGGGAGGGGAAAATGAGGAGCTAGTACCAAGGGTTTAAGTAGAAAGCAAATGTTTTGTGAATGATGATGGCAACAAATGTACAAATATGCTTGGCATACAATGAATGGATGTAAGGTTGTGATAAGAGTTGTATGAGCCACCAATAAAATTATTTTTTAAAGGTAGGTAGGTGGGATAAACAATCTGGAGGAGAAGGCAACTGGACCAATGGGGGAAGGGAGGGACAGGGGAAAGGGGGAAGCAGGGGGAAGGAAGTCGGTGTTAAAAAATCCAGGGACAAGGGAACAATAAGTGATCTAAAGTCAATGGCAAAGAGGGTGTAGGAGGCCTAGTGGTGCTTGATCAATGGCAATGTAACCAAGAGGAATTAGTGAAACAGAAATGAAGACTGAGCATGCTAATGGGACAAGAGCAAAGCAAAAGCAAAATGAGGAAAGAACTTTATAGAGGTCTATATACGTAAGGAAATATACTTATATAACACAATGAGGGGAATAGATGGATGTCCCTATATTTATAGGTTTCGTTTGAAGAAAGCAAATGGACATTGGACCTCTACTTAAGTACTCCCTCAATGCAAATATATACATATTTTTTATTAAACTGGCATTGCATGATGCTGAAGACAAAGTGGGTGCATAAGCAAATGTGATGAAGAAAGATGATGGTTCCTGGCTATCAAAAGATATAACATCTGGGGTTTTAAAGGCTTGAAGATAAACAAGAGGCCATCTAACTGAGAAGCAACAAAGCCTACATGAAAGAAGCACACTAGTCTGTGTGATCATGAAGTGTCCATAAGACCAGGTATCAAACATAAAAGAACAAAAAAAAAAAACATATTGTGAATGAGGCGGGGGGGTTTCCAAAGCCCATCTGTAGGCAACTGGACATCCCCTTACAGAACAAGTCAGGGTGCAGTATATCAATGATGAAACATACAACTTTCATGCTTGTTCTCCCCCCACTATGATGATCCCAATTGTACTTTGCGAATCCAATTAGACCAGAGGATATACACTGGTACAGATAAAAACTGGAAACACAAGGATTGTAGGACAGATGAACCCCTTCGGACCAGTGATGAGAGTGATGATACCAGAAGAGTAAGGAGAAGGTCAGGTAGAAGGAGAGAACTGATCACAAGGATCTGCATAAATCCCCCTCCCTGGGGAATAGACAGCAAAAAAGTGGGTGAAGGGAGACATCACATGGTGTAAGACATGACAAAATTATAATAATTTATAAATTACCAAGGGTTCATGAGGGAGGTGAGTGGGGAGGGAGGGGAAAAAACAAGGACCTGATGTCAAGGGCTCAAGCAGAAAGAAAGTGTTGTGAGTACGATGGTGACAACAAATGCACAAATGTACTTGACCCAATGTATGGATGTATGGATTGTGATAAGAGTTGTATGAGTCCCCAATAAAATGTTTTTTTTTAAATGGCTATGACAAACAACCCACTCAAGGATTTCCCAAGTCCCATGCCCAGACAATGCCAGGTTTGTTTTGTTTCTTTGGTTTGAAAGGCTAAGTGGTTTTTTAAAAATCATTTAAAAATGGGAGGTAGGCGCACACATACAACTCTTATCATGATCTATATGTTTGTATATCTATTGGATGCAAACAACATTTGTACATTTGTTGCCATCATCATTCTTGAAACATCCTCCTTCTACATAGGCCCTTGGTATCATCTCCTTATATTTCACCTCCCCACTCCCCTTTCCTCATGAACCCTTAACAATTTACAAATTATCATCATTTTGCCATATTGTACACTGTCTGATGTGTCCCTTCACCAACTTCTCCATTGCCCATACCCCAGGGAGGAGGCCATATGTAGATATCTGTGTTTGGTCTCCCCTTTATACTCCACCTTCTCTTTACCCTCCCAGTATCACCCACTCACCACTGGTCCTGAAGGGATCATCTGTCCTGAATTCCCAATGTTTCTAGTTCCTATGTGTATCAGTGAACATCCCCTAGTCTAGCCGAATTTGTAAGGTAGAATTGAGATCATGATAGTGAGGGTGAGGAAGCATTTAAGAACTGGAGTAAAGTTGTATATTTCATTGTTGCTACACTTTACCTTGATTGACTCCTCTCCTCCCAGCGACCCTTCTGTAAAGGAATGTTGCTTGACCTATCAATGGGTTTTGTGTCCCCAATCTGTACTACCCCTCATTTATAATGATATAATTTTTAGTTCTTTGAAGCCTGATACCTGATTCCCTTCAACACCTCATGGTCACACAGGCTTGTGTGCTTCCTCCATATGGACTTTGTTGCTTCTGAGATAGATGGCTGCTTGTTTACTTTCAAACCTTTAAGACTCCAGATGTTATATCCTTTGATAGCTGGGCACCATCAGCTTTATTCACCACTTTTGCTTATGCACACATTTGTCTTCAGTGATAGAGAGCATCAAGGAATATCAATTAAATAGGACAAAGTGTTCTTGCATTGAGTGGAAGTCTAATGTCCATCTGCTGTCTTAATACCAATCCTATAAGTATATGCATGTATATCTATTTCCCCACTATCATATAAAATATATTTACATATGGACATGCCTGCATTTAGACCTCTATAAATTCCCTTTACCCCCAATTCTTTCTTCAATTTCTTTTTACTTTCCTCTTTTCCCACTATCATGTGCAGCCTTCATTTGGGTTTCAGTAATTTCTCTTGGTTGCATTATCCTTGATCAATCCCTATAAGGCCTCTCACACCCACCTTGCCACTGATTTTGAGTCACTTCTTGTTCCCTTTTCCTTAGTTGGTCAAAGCCACCTCCTTTCCCTTACCTCGCCATGGCCTTCCAAGGCACCAATCCTGTTGTTTTCTCCTCCAGACAGTTCATTCATCCTATCTTATCTAGATAGACTTGCAGAAATAATAATATGTACAAAAAATCCCAAGGCATCATAACATGAAGTGACCAAAGAAAACAAAATGATGACAACAGATACCCAATGTTCAGAAAAAATATATAAATAAGTAAATAATAATAATAACAACAAAATGAAAACCTGTAAATAGTTCAAGGTCTGTTCATTGACCTACAGGAGTGTCCCCTGGTTGAGTCCAATAGGGTGCCACACCCTGCCCCAAGTCTATCCTTGGCACGCCCTCGGGAACTCCATGGTCTGCTCCCCCTAATGCTCTGCTGCACACTGTTAGTGTTTTGCCTTGGTGTGGTGGGGTCAGACAGGGTACAATCCTGATGCTGCTTCTCCATTGTTGTCCCCGTAGGGTCTTGGGTCAGCTAAGGACTCCGTGTTTCATGTTAAGACCGGCCATACGCTCCTCTCTGTGCATTGGCTGTTCTGAGTGGGGATATCAGCCTCAAGGCTCAGTGGGGAAGGATGCACTCCACTCTTTCTTCCTCACCCTTCACTTGTTCTCATGTGCTCTGGTCAGGCATGTCCCTCTCCATGAACTACAGTTTCAGTGCTGTCCTCCAAAGCAAACTCCCCTGGGTGAAGAGGCGATTGTCCATGTAGGTGGGATTGGGACTGGGCCCTCAGACTCCTTCACTGGCTCCCCTCTCCATGCCATCATGCTGCAGTCACATCCTGGAAGACCAGGTTTAAGTTTGGTCCCTCTCTCCCTGTGGAGATATAAACAATACATTCCCCTTGGATGGGTTAGTGCCCCACTCCCCTTCTACATCTTGCCATCTCACCCATCCCCTCAATTGGCTACCATATGTGATCTTAGATTTGGTCTGGCCCCTGCCATACCACCTGGGCCTCCCCTCAGGAATTTCTGTATACAGTAGCTTTTTCCCTAGGCCCCTATTACATTTTTTCAAGCTTATCTCAGCGGACTCATGTTGCACATGTCCTTTCGCACTTGGCTTACTTCACTTAGCATAATTTCCTCCAGTTCTTCCCACATGGCAATGTGCTTAATAGTTTTATTGTTACTTTTCAGCAATGCGTAGTATATGTATATTCCACAGCTTTTTAATCCATTCATCAATTGATGGAAATTTGGGTTGTTTCCAGCTCCTTGCAATTGTGAACTATGCTGCGATGAACATTGGAGCACAGATATCTGTCTGGTTGTGGTTTGTTTCTTGCCTCTTCTGGGGATATGGCCACTAGCAGGATTGCTGGGTCATATAGTAGCTCCATTTACATCTGTTTTAGATATTGCCAAATTGATTTGCATAGTGGCTGTACATACCTACAGGTCCATTAGCAGTGGATAAGAGTTTCTGTCTCCCTACAGCCTCTCCAACACTTGTAGCTTTCTGATTTTTTGAATTGGGCTATTTTTGAGGGTGTTAAGGTATTTTATTGTTGGTTGAATTGTATTTCTCTTATGGCTAATGGTGGAGAACATTTTCTCATATGTTTATTGGCCATTCTGATTTCTCCCTCTGTGAAACTTCTGTTCAGTTCCTTTGCCCATGTACTCTATGGGCAATTAGTTTTCTTATTTTTGTAAGCTATCGAGGCATTGTAGATTTTATTAATTAGGTCTTTGCCTGATGTGAGATTCCAAAAGATGTTTTCCCAGTCCATAGGCTCTCTTATTACTCTATTGGTGAATTCATTCGATGCACACAGGTGTTTTATCTTCAGTATATCCCACTTGTCAATGTGTGCCTCCTCTGTGTTTGCGTCCTTCCCTATTTCTGATAACCTATAAATTCCCTGTGCCAAAGTCCTCAGATTGGTCTCAATTCCCTCCTTGATGGCCCTACTAGTTAGGGGTTTTACTTCGAGGTCTGTGATCCACCTTGAATTTATTCTTGTGCACGGAGTGAGGTAAGGGTCTTGCTTCATTTTTCTGTAGGTGGATATCCATTTTTCCATCACCACTTGTTGAAAATGGCATTTTCTTCCCACTTGATATTTTTGGGGCCCTTGTCAAAGATCAATTGTCTGTATGCTGATGATTTTATTTCTGAATTTTCAGTTCTTTTCCATTGGTCTGAGTTTCTAGTATTATGCCAATACTATGCTGTTTTGACTACTGTGGCTGTATAATATGTGCTAAAGTCAGGTAAAGTAAGCCCTCCTACTGTGTCCTTCTTAAGGAGTTCTCTGCTAATTCTGGCTCCTTCCCTCTCCAGATGAAGTTGCACATCATTTTTCCCCATTTCTTTGAAGAAAGATGAGGATCATTGTATCAGAACTGGATGATATAGTGCCTTAGGTAGAACTGACATCTTTACTATATTGAGTCTTCCAATCCATGAACATGGGATAGTCTTTCACTTGTTGAGATTATTCTTGGTTTCCTGTAATGGTGTTCTGTAATTTTCCTCATATAGCCCTTTTGTTCTTTTAGGCAGGTATATCCCTAGATATTTCAATTTGTGCTTAATTCTTGTGAGGGGTACCACTTTGTTTATCTCCTCTTCTGTGGTCTTATCTGATGTACATAGCAGTCTGATCTTGTATGCCGCAATTCTGCCATACTCCTCTTTGCTGCCAGTATTTCTCTTGTGGAACTTTTGGGTTTTTCCATATGTAAAATTATATCATCTACAAATAATGGTAGTTTCACCTCTTCTTTCCCTAGGCAAATGGCTTTGATGTCTTTTCTTTGCCTTATACTGTTAGCTAAAAGCTCGAGTATGGTATTAAATAAGAGTGGGGAGAAGGGACATTCTTGTCTGGTCCGTTTTTCAGTGGAATTGTGTTTGTCTTTTCTCCACTGACTACCATGTTGGCTCTTGGTTTTTCATATATAGCATGTATAGTTTGAGGAATTTTGTTTCATTTCCTATCTTCTCGAATTGGTGTTGGGTGTTGTCGAATGCCTTTTCTGCATCTATCAATATTATTATGTGGTTCTTGTAGTTTGTTTTTTTTCATGCCAATGTGGCAAATGATACTAATGGTCTTTCCTATGTTGAACCATCCCTACATCCTGGGTATTAACCCCATTAGGTCATGGTGAATTATTTGTTTTATATACTTTTGTGTTCTACTGGCCAATATTTTATTAAGGATTTTTGCATCAATGTTCATTCAGGATATTGGTCTGTAGATTTTTATTCTTGTGGGATCCTTGCACGGTTTCAGTACCAGTGTTATACTACCTTCATAGAAGGAGTTTGGGAGTTTCTCATCTTTTTCTATGTTTTGGAGAGTTTGTGTATGATTGGTGCCTGTTCTTCCCTGAATGCTTGATAGAATTATCCTGTGAAGCCATCTGTTCCAGAGGAATTTTTTTCTTTGCTAGAAATCCCCTGATAACCTTGTCTATTTTTCCTATTGCTATGGGTCTGTTGAGAATCTTTTTATTATTTTTTTTTGAGATTTTTGACTTTCATCGGAAATAGTCTAGGGAGGGACTATTTTTCCAAGAATTTCTCCATGACTTTCAAGTTGTTGAATTCATTGGAGCACAATTGGAGTACAAATGGAGTACAATCCTCCATAGAGATTATTCTTTTGATTTCATTAGGGTCAGTTGTAATGTCCCCTCTTTCATCCCTCATTCTTGCAATTGGAATTTGTACCCTCCTTTCTTTGGTTAAATGTGCCAGCAGTTTGTAGATTTGTTAATCCTTTCAAAGAACCAACTTTCAGCATTAATTTTTCACCATTGTTTTCTTATTTTCCCTCTCCCGAATCTCAGCCTTGATTTTTATTATTTCTTTTCTTTTGCTACTAGTAGGCTTGTCCTCTGACTCTGCTCTAGTTGTTGTAAATTTTGTGGCAGCATATCAGTTGTGAGATACTCTTCCTTTCTCAGGTGGGCATGTATTGCTATGAAATCTCCTATGATAACTGCTTTTGCTGTGTCTCATAAGTTTTGGTACTTCATGTTTTCATTCTCATTGGTTTCTCGAAATTTACTAATTTCATCTCTGATCTGGGCCAGTACGCATTCATTTTACAATAGAGAGCTTTTCATCCTCCAATTATTTGACTTTGCTTTCTTCATCTTCCTTTTGTTGATTTCCAGCTTTATGGCACAGTGGTCAGAGAGAGGTCTATATGATATCAGTGTGCTTAAATTTATGGAGATTCATCTTATGCCCCAGAATGTGATCCATCTTCAAATATGTGCCATGTGGGCTTAAAAGAATGTGAATTATTTTTCTTTGTACTTGGATGAAAAGTAGATATGCATCAAGTCAAATTGTTAATTGTAGTGTTTAGATCTCTAGCCTCCTTGTTGAGTTTCTTCCCCTGTGATCTGTCTTTCTCAGAGAGTGGTGTATTGGAGTCACCCACTATAATTGTTGAGGCTGTGACTTCTTTTCTCATCTTTTTAAGTGTTTGGTTTACATATTCAGCGGATCTCCAATTCAGTGAATATATGTTTAAAATGCTTATTGGTTCACTGTCTACCATTCCCTTGAGCATTATATAGTGTCCCTCCTTATCTCTTTTTATGGTTTACACTCTAAGGTCAATTTTATCTGAGATTAAGATTACTACCCTGCTTTTTTGAATTGTTGTTTCCTTGGTATGCCTTTCTTCAGTCTTTGACTCTGAGACTTTTTTGTCTGTAGTCTTGAGATATGTCTCCTGATGGCAGCAGATGGATGGGTTTTGTTTCCTAAGCCAGTCTGCTAGCCACAGTCTTTTGATGCTGAGTTCATTCCATTGATAGTTACAGTTATCATCTCCATCTGTGGAATATGTGATGTCATCTTATACATCTTTTGCGTGATGTCATCTTTTGTGTTGGGTGTTTCCCTACCTCCCTTTTTTTTCAGTGTTTTTTGCATGTGTGTGTGAGTGTTAGTCATTCTTGACTTCTTTCCACCTGTAAGCCATTCCTATTTTGGGGGATGTTTTCTCTATGTTGCCCTCTGTGTGAGGTTGTTTTATGTGGGAGTGTCATATTTATGCTTGATGCGTGCTGTTATTCTTCCCATACTGGGTCAGCAAGGATCTTTTGTAGGGATGGGTTTCTTCTAACATATTCTTTGATTTTTTCCTTGTCTGGGAAAACTCTTACTTCTCCATCTATCTTGACAGATAATTTGACTGTGTAGAGTATTTTTGGGTTTGCGCTATTTCCTTCAATTTTTGGAATATATTAGTTCACTCTCTCCTCTTCTTCATAGTGTTCAGTGATAGGTCTGAACCTATTCTAATTTGGAAACTTCCCCAATGTCTTAAAGGGTAATTCCAGCCTGTGAACTGAGAGAACTCTTATATGTCCTCTGTGGATCCACCTGACTGAGGGAACTTCTTTCCTCCAGCCTCAGTGTCTCGTGTGGCCTGGAATGGTTTGACTGGCACTAGCTAGGATTCTGAGCTGCTGTGGAAACCAGTGCCTCACCTCTGCATTGATCTCCTTAATTGAGGCACTTCAGTCCACCATTTGCAGTTCTCTGTACAGGAGCAGGTAGCCCACCAGCCTTCTGTGGCATTCTCCTTGCAACAGACACCCCCACACACTCTGTGATGCCCCAGGATGCCATAGGCTGCACCAGCCAATGTGATTGCTTGTTTTTCCCTAGCTGCTCTCATAGTTTTCTCCTTTTTCTCAAGTTGGACAGTTTAACTATTATATGCCTTGGTGAATTCTTCTTGGGATTCAATCTAGCTGGTGTTCTTTCAGCGTCCTGAATGGTTGTCTGCTTTTCATTCATTAAGCTAGGCAAGTTTTCCTCCAAGAATACTCTGACTATTGTTGCAGATAACCTCTTTGTTGCATCTTCATTTGCTAATCCAGTAATTTTGATGTTGTTCTTCTTCATAGCATCAGACATAGTTCTTACATTTTCTTCAGTTTCTCTGGTGATCTTATTAGAGTTTTGTTTGCTTTTGTTAAAGTTTGCTTGGCTGTCCTCTAGGTCACTGGTGCATTTTTCAGCTTCCTCCAGTCTATTTGTAAGGTCCATGGGTCTGCTGTTGGTTTTTGTTCTCTTGCCCTTAGCTCTTATATTTCCCTTTAGTGTGTGGATTTTATCTCATCTATCATTTCATTCTTTTCCTGTATTGCTTCCCTCATATCTTGTATGACTCCAAGCCGCATTCTGAAAATTTCTTTCTGTGGCATAGTAATGTCTGCTTCTTCTATGCATGTCAATAGGTTCAGGACATCTTCGGCCATTGCCTTTTGCTTCTCCTAGCTTTCATTGAGGTTGTTGGGCTGACTGCTGTTTTTGTTGCATTGTTTTAGGAGAATCAGGTGCCATTTTCCAAGCTGTCTCTGGGTGGCATGTAAGAATGTGTCTTTGAACTTTCTGTGATTAATTTCACTATGGAATTGACCTGTCATTTTATCCTCCTGTGCCTTCACTCTTTTCCTAGTGAACGAGTATCCCGTTATTTAGAGGGCAAGTTGGATGACCCTCTCAGGAACCACTGCCTGGATTGTTGTGGACCCACAAGGATAACGCTGCATTGCACTATCTTATCTGGAGCCATGATGGTCCAGTCTACGGAAGCCTGGGGCATCACAGAGTTTGCAGGTTTGCCTGCTGCAAGGAGAGTGCCACAGAAGGCTGGTGGGCTACCCGCTCCTGTACAGAACACCATGAATGGTGGGCAGAACTGCCCCAATGAGGCTTTAGAACCACCCCAAGGCACCAAGGCAGGCAGGAGGAAGTTCTCTCAGTCAGGTGGAACCACAGAGGACATATGAGAGTTCTCTCAGCCACACTGGCTGGAATTCCCCTTTAAGATATTGGGTGGAATGCACAGGGTGGGGCTTTTCCAGCCAGGTGTAGCAGGTATAATTACCCTAGACTAAGGGGAGTGGTCTGGAGGTCTGCAATTGTGTGTGAGCCAATCTGGGAAAGACCAAGAAGAAAAAACACCAAGGAACCAAGCCTGCTGAAACTGTAGGGATAGAGAGAAGAGAAGGAACTCAAAGTAACTACTTAGCTGATCTCCGATCCCTGACTGTGTGGCTGCAAGTGTTTAATATCTGCCCTGTGCTGGTGGCAAGCTGTGGTTCTGTTGAAATAAAGCCTCTGTGCCAGCTCAAATTGATTCTGTCTCTGGCTCTGGTGGAGAGAATGCAGACAGTGGTGGGGCCAGGGTCAAACCCTATTGGACCTTCACTATGGTAAGCTCAAAGCTCCTCAAAACCTTATGGATCTGTGCCTACATATCTTTATGATGCTCCTCCTGCAATCCAACAGTGTTGAATTTCTCGCTCAGTAATTCTTCTGAGGGCTAAGTATTTTAAAGTACAAAATAGAACTCATCTCGAATATAACTTATAGAAAATATTTACTAAACCTCCAAAGATAACACCCTGCCACATCATCCGGATAAGGGAGACCACCAATACAAGGTGGAAATGGCATCTGAGGATTACTTGAGACACCAAGCTTTAAAAAGGGCAGCTTAAAGAAACATCAAAAGCATGATTGGTGGCAGATGAATACATCACAGTTACAGGTGAGACAACAGAAGCAGGGTTGGGACCATGATTGAAAGACAAACGTCGTTAGACAGAAGACTATGAGATCGGTTCAGGGTCTTTCAGCCAAGATAGTCAGGGCCAAACTGATAGGGCAATCCCTATGCCACGCCCTGTCCTGTCCCTGATATGGTGACCTCACTCAAGGACAAAGCATTCGAGGCAGGCTTAATTTATGTGGGCTCTCTGCATCTTTAGCCTTTGTCGTCTTTTGCAAACCAGGATGCTCGGCATTTAAGCTCTTGTCCACATGTGTGCTGAGCCAAAGAGAAGCGGGTCTGCCAGGGCAGAGCCCAGCACAGTGTCTTGAAATGGTAGGAGAGGCTCAGTGCTTAGAACCTCAATACCCTGGTACCTAGGGCCTATGACCTTGGGCAGACTCCATTGGCAGCGACTTCAAAATGCCTGTTATCTGATTGTGGCTGCATGGCCCTTGCTAGTCTGACCTTGCTGACCTTGCTGCAGGCAATGTGCAGATCAGGGCCTCTTCACTGCACTGCCTGGTATTTTTGGGATCACATTCCATCAGCTTCACTTGGTTGACATCCACTCAAGGGGGCCACTTGGGGAACCCAGTAAAATAAAGAAGCCAGCAGAATGATTCTCAAGCCACTGGGGTAGGGCTTTCCAAAAGCTATTAATCTCAGAATACTTCTGTTACATTAAAGTTCAGTACAGATGTGTGTAGATATCAAACTATAACAAAAGTTTGTGAAGCAAAACTTACCCTTTACTGTGGGAAATGCATTCATATTCTCTCCACTAACATATTCTGTTTTACTTTTTAACTTTTAGTTGAGACCCACTGAACTGATGCTATGATCTATTAATAGACCCTCATTCGTGTTTTAAAAACTTGAATGTTTGCCTGTTTGTCCCTCAGCCCCCACTGCTCCCCTATTTCCTCTTAGTCTTTCCCCATTTCTTTGAGTCTAGCTACCCAGTTGAGCTCAGCTACCCAGTCACCCACCCTCTAGTTACAGAAGGAATGACAAATTACTCAACACATCTCATTGACAGGCAACACCAACATAGGGGGGTGGTATGGGCATAAGTGATCCCCTGGCAGCAGGGTGCAGAGCTGGAACCCAGGGGGAATGACACACACCGAAGTAGTCAAAAAGGGGTCCCATATGGCTTAGCAGACAGGAATGAGATTAGAAAGAAGGTACTAGGAGAAATACGGGACAGTATAGAGTACTTCAATTTAGAGAACTGCCCAAGGTCTACTCTGTTCTGCTCTGAGGCTAGGCTGGAGGCAGGGAGCCCTCTGTGAGAAGGACCTGAGCACAAGGGAAATCAGGGCTGGTTTTATTCAGTCCTTCTTTTTTTTTTTCGGGGGGCAGGGGAGCATCACTGCCTCTGGTGGTAATGGGCGCTACCCAGTGCTGCTCCTGAGAGCCGCTCCTGGATTTGAACCGCCAAGTCTGCAGGCCGCAATCCCGCACTCAACCACGTATGCTACTGGGGCTCAGCCCTCAGTCCTTCTTTAGACTATGAGCTTCCTGGCAGAAGTAGAGCTGTGTTCATCACTGCAGGCCCAGGTTTAGAGCAGGGGCTTGGAATATTCAGAGCTCAGGAATAAACTTAAAGTAAGAATGAACAGTAAGCCAGAATTCCAACTTTCAAAATTTACACACCATCATTCATTCATTCATTCATTATTCCATGTCTGGACTAGACCTGGCACTCAGAGATGACTAGTATCAGTCCAGAAGATTTCACATTCTGATGATGTATAATGGGGGAGGCAGACAAACGGGAGATTTTAGCACACACAGAACATAGAGTTGTAGCACCCCAACAATACACAGGCAGGGTTATCTCTTTCTTTCTCTTGGGATTTACTTTCACTCATTCATGATACAAATACCCCTGGACCACCCGGCTCAGCAGAGAGTAGGCTATGTACTTGGGGGGTAATTTTCTGTGTGGTAGGCAGACAGGCAGCAAGAAACTGTTCATAGCAGGATGAGAGACTGTGATGAATACTGGTGACTTCTCTGTCCCTCCTTCAGTCCTCTTCCACTTTCTCTGCTGGGTGACCAAGGCCCTCATACAACTGATCACTTCCTCTCCACCCAGGGCTTCCTGTTGGTCTCCTATTTTCCCTCTGGAGATAGAATTGACCTATAAGAGACGATTTGACCAGGATGATAATGGACAAATTGAAGTGTTATGTCATGTGTGGCCTCTTCAGTTCTAAAGACAGCACATTCCCCATTTGTATTAAATATAAAGTACATTCAGAAATGAAAGCAGGAAAGTCAACATAAATTAGAACTGACATGGTTATTGATTCCATAGTTATTGATTCTGACAGGCCTGCCCATTCACCAAAGTTGCTGCTGGATGCCTGTGGGCATGAAGAGCCAAGGGTGCTTGCTTAGGATAGTATGAAGTAGGGGGTGGGGGCTGGGTTGTTCTTTTTTAATAACTCTGGGCAGCTTTAGCCATGCATGATAATTTATTTCTCTTCCTTTAGGGGCCTCATTGAAGACTTGATAAGAGCTCTTTCAGAGGAGGGTGGGAGGAAGTGGACAGAATGAGTCAAGACACCTCTTTCAGTAGGTTTTGCTCCAAAGTGAGAAGAGATACAGAACCATAGTTGGAAAGAGATTTCGGGTCACAGGAGGTTTTTGAAAGACACCATGCTAGGGCCTGCATGTCTGTGGGTCATGTGCCAAAGAAAATGGAGAAACTGGAGATGCAGGAGAGAGGAGATGAGAGGGGCAGGACCCTGGCTTCACACCCATGGTTTCACATGGATTTCAACAGGCACAGAGACACTTAGAATCTATTAACAGGAGGGAAGGCAAGGAGCATAGAGAGGAGAGGGGCCAGTAAATGTAGTGGTAGGGAGAAGAGGTGATTTCTTTCATTTGATCTTAACTGCATTAAACTTCTTTTGGTACCTCTGGGTATAGCCACAGCTACAGAATGCTTTGCATCTAGGTTCTGACTAACAGTGCATACATGCAATCTGAAAACACTTCACTCAGTGGTCCCATCATTTCTCTCACCCTGAGGTTTTAAGCATTCTAAGAGATAGTTTGCTGGCTGTGTGTGTTCAATCTAGAATTCAGGGGGAGGTAATGCCTGCAGGACAACCCTTGACCAATAGTGGATGGAAGTCCATGAATAAATGCTTTCATCTTTGATCTTCCACATAGTATGAGTGTCCCAGAAGGACTAAAGACTTGCTCACAACCTACTCAAAACTGTGTCCTTGTTTTAACTTGTCTCCCCTCTCTATTACATTCTCCTCTCCCTCAATCCTGCTCTATGTAGCCCACTTCCAAATCAAATACTGGCACACAGAACTCTGTTTAGCTTTCTCCCAGGGAAATGCAGACTCAGAGAGTGTGCCTGATCAGGACTTGCTCATTTTCTTTTTGTTCTATCTTTCTAAAACCCCCATCATTGTCTTCTTGCAGAGCCTAGAATATACCAACTTTATTCCTACATGAGGGTTTTAAAACCTGCCCTGGTTCTTCACGTGTCCCTAACCTGGTCTCTATTCCCATGTCACACTCACAGAGCAGGCCTCTTTGATCATCCAAGATAAGCAGACATCAGTCCTTTTCTGTCACATTCTCTTTATGCTCCTTATCAGACTCCAAAATTACCCCCTATCAGCATGACACTGAGTGAAATTAGTCACAAAAGTACAAGTCTTATATGACACTACTCTGCATTCATGAGTCTGGCTCATTATCTTCCTGCTTCCTGGTTTGTCAGATCCAGGAAAAGCCACTATCTTGACTTGCTGATGTACGATTCATTCATCTCTGCTTCCACCAGTCTGTGTTCTTCCTAATTTTTATATTGCTTCCTGGTTCTTTGGCCCTGGCACAACATCTGGCCTATGAACTTGAACCAGACTGGATCTAACCACGTCTACAACTGCTTGGACCATGTTTAATATATAAAGTGATTTCTTTATGTCTGCATCAATAGCAATATCTATCACTGTTTACCATTATGCCTAACATAGTGATCTACTCTGTAAATCTTCACCTAATTCACCCAATAAAAAGTAAAAAAAAAAAAAAAGACCTACTTTGAACATTCTTTGTGGATATTTGAACCAATCACTGGAAGCCAGTTTTCCTTGACCTTCATGGACCTAGGGCTCATTTTTTGGGCCCATGAAGGTACAGGTGCACCTTGGCCTTTTCACACAATGTCACCCTTCAGGTATTAAGGTGTCAAGAAAGCAATGCAAAGGTTTCAACAGTCCCTATATGAAGTGAGGATTGACAATCAACACTAACCTTCAGGTTAAGGAGGACACTTGGAAGTGGTAGGGACTCTGAGAGAGCCAGAGGCTCTGTCTATGATAGTGGTCTCCATATAGCTCTTTATTGACACTGGGGAACACAGCCCCTCATTGCATGACTTTCTGCTTTTTCAAGATAAGCTAGAAACCCATTTGAAAAAAAATAAAAGGCTAACAATTCAATTTCTGAACATTTTATGAGCCAAGCCACATGGCATGCCAGATTTGGCGTGCAGCCCATCACTGGTGAGCTCCATTCCAGGTGTTACCATGTTTGGACTGCCGAAGTATTCTGCCAGCCTGTCCCACTGGGTCATTCAGAGATACACATATTCAAGGCAATGAGAGTCTATTTCCATGGGGCTGCTGGTCCTCATGTTCCAAGTTGTTGTGTTTTCGTTGCCAGTGTCTGATCAGATGCTGGTTAACAGAGACCCACTGGGTACTGGCAGAACTTAAGAGGAGAAAGGAAGCCTGTTGGGGTGTGAAGGAAAGAGGATCTAACCAATTAACTTTCCACTGCTTGTAAATACATAAATCCAAGATGCCAAAGAAAAAGAATATGTGGCCTTTAGATAAGGGACCATAAACCTGTCTTGGATAATTAATCTTTTGAAGAAGCAAACATGTTCAGCACTTAATGTCTGAAAAGGTGTAACAGCAAGCACGAGCTGTAAATAAGATACGGAAAATGCGGTTGTGTTTTCCCAACTCATTACAGTGGATTGTAGCTAATTAATTCATAATGCCACCACATTGATGCTGCTTTATTTCATGCAAATTACCTCTTAACTCATGTTCAAAGACAAACACATTGAACAAGTTGAACTTTCAAAGAAAGCAAACGTTCATAAAAGACAAAATAATAATGATTATGGCTTATTCATGCTGCTATAGATAAGACTATTATGTCAACATTTCCATTCGAAACCCTTTATTTCCAGTGGTGTTCTATGCTAGCATTATGATATCGTCTATAAAAGGGGTGTTTTTAGGTTTTATTCCATGTTGAAAAATAAATTTAATTAATTGGTTAGTTTCCTAAGATTTAAAAACTGGCTTTTCATGGCCAGGATGAGCCCTGGAGAACGACGGCGGCTGTCTGATTTTCTTTAGGAGGACAATGGCTGTCCCAGGTGATTCCAGGACCTACCACCCACCTGGGAGCTGAGGCTTGTGCTTTTCACCTGCTATTGTTCTCCCCATTCTCAGTAGCCTGAGTCTCTTTTCCATTTGGAGTAAGCCCTACTCTGTCTTGCTTTTTCTTCTTTGGGGCCCAAGATACATTCATTCATTCACTGAACATGTCCACATGACAGACCATGTGCCATCGCTGAGGCTAAGTGGAAATGATACATGGAAACTAATAATGCCTTTGGAATACCTTCTATTGAAGTGCAACATTGCTTTTGCACTGGGTTCTATGGGGGTTGGACAGGATTGCATGTTCTCTAAGGTCCTCATCTGGTAGTAGCAGGCACCATCAGCTGCCCGAAGTAGTGAACAGCACAGATGATCAATGAGTCAAGTAAATAAATAAATAAGCACAGTCTTTTCCGATGGTGATGAGAGGAACAAAAACAAAAATAAATAAAATGGGAAGAAGTGGTTGCGACGGTCAACTCTGTGGAGTGAGACACTGTGTTGCGGATAGGTTCCATTGAATCTATTCTGACTCACAGTACCCATATTGACAACAGAAAGAAACACTTCCTGATCCTGTGTGGTTCTTCATGATTGCTCTTGTGCTTGCAGCCACTATGTCGATCCATCTTGGCTACGGTCTTCTTTCTGCTGCCCTTCTACTTTACCACGCGTAATGTCCTTCTCCATCTCCTGACAACATGTTCAAAGCACATGCGTCAAAGTGTTGCCATTATTGTGGCTAAGGGCTGCTCTGGCTGTGCTTCTTCCAAAACAGGTTTGTTGGTTGTTTTGGCAGTTCATAGTACTCTCGATATTTATCACCAGAAGGCAATTTAAATGCTGTAGCTTGAACCAGGTGCACCTTAGTTCTCCAAGTAACATTCTTATTTTCCTACACTTTAAAGAAGTGTTGTGCAGTTGATTCATCCAATGTAATGCATTAGTTTGATCTCTTGACTAATTCTTCCATGAGCATTTATTGTGAATCTAAGGAAGAGGTCAGTCATTTCTCTATTTATCATGATGTTACTTACTGGTCCAGTTGTAAGGATTTCTTTCTTTTTTTTGCTTTTTTTTTTTTTACAATGAATTGCAACCCAAACTGAAGACTACTGTGGTAGTTACATAATCTGGTGTGAATTTAGGACTTTAGAGGATTGCGAGTGAAAGGATGGAGTCTAGGTCATAGACAGTGAGGTCTCTGTATGAGCATGACCTTCTCCTGAGAATTCTGGGAACTACTGATTTTTTTCTTCAGAGAAGAGAGATTTTCTCTCTCTCTCTCTCTCTCTCTCTCTCTCTCTCTGTCTCCCTCTCTCTTTGTCTCTCTCTGTCTCTCTAGCTCTCTCACTCTCTTGGCTTCCTTCCTTGGAAGCACTCTACTGACAAGACACATGGCACTATTCCCTGGGAGTTGGAGAAGTCACGCTGGCTTACCCTGATGCAACCAAACCTCTGGAGCAGGAGAAGCCATGTAGAGACCCCAGCCAGCACTGAAATGCGTACAACACCACTGGATCCACAAGACTTCCAATTCACTGGCCTGTGATCCTCCTGCTTTCCGCATCACTGCATGTATTTCATGAGTATGAAGAGCGCATGTATTTCATGAGTATGAAGAGGCTTTTAGAAATTGGTATCAGACATATGAACTTGATCTGGACTGGACTGGGACATTTCTTAATATTCAATTGCTCTTGTATATAAACCCCTTTTCTTAAGAATTTGTTTCTCTAGTCTACTTGAACGAACACAACTACAGTTCTCAATCTTTTTAAAAAATAATTTTATTGGGCTCTCTTAGAGTTATAACAATTTATAACTCAATTTGTTCAAGCAGACTTATACAATTGTTGCTGCCTTCAGTTTAAAAACATTTTCCTTTTTCTTAACTCCTTGGTATTAACTCCCCTTTACCCCTTCCTTCCCTCCCTCACCCTATCTCCCAGGTGTCCTTATTGCTATATCTGGTATAAATTAGTATTGTCATCCAAGTTTTACACCATCCAATAGACTCATCCACATGCAATTGTATAATCCATAAGTAGTTCTATGTTTGGTTGTTATCCTATCCCAGAGTAGATGAGTATCTGTGTGTTAAATAGGGGGAAGGACATGCTATAATCTGTCGGTTCAGTCCCCCTTTCTCTCCAGGTTCAATATCCCAGGACCCACTTACCCCAAAGCACTTGTACTCATTTAGTCATCCGCATCCATAGCCATAGGACACCCCTCCTATAAGTCCCTACCGTTCTTTCTGCCATCAGGGATGAAGCTGTCTGGTGCATCTCTCTGTTTTGAGTACCTTCTCATACACAAATACAGTTAAGAAAAAATGGATCGTATCAACAGACTAATTTCCGAGCTGCCTTTTCCAATAACATATTGAACATGATTGATCAAGTCATGGAACATAGATTTTTAGATGTAATTTTAAATGACAGCAACCCATCTCATTTTATGAATCTACCTCAATGTAAGTATTCTTTCTCTTGGAGATGTTATTTCACTAATCTAAACAAAACTGTGAAGAACATTTTTGCACTTTGCCTACAACTGCAGTTGCTGGATCAAAGGACTTGGATTATAAATGCAAATGGCAGGGTCCCCTTAAACATGTATATAAAAAACTCCCTGCCCTTGAATCAATACTGACTTACAGCAACCCTACGGGTCAGAGTACAATTGCCGCTGAAGGTTTCTGAGACTGTAACGCTTTACGAGAGGCGAAAAGCTTATCTTTCTCCTGAGTGGAGGCTGGAGATTGTGAGCTACTCACTTTGTGCTTAGCAACCCAGTGCATAGCCAGGACCTCTGCACATCTCCCCCTTAGCTCTCAGTCGACAGAATGGCTACAGATGTTACCATTGGTAGGTGCCCTCGAGTCTGTTCCAAGCCATAGAACCCTATGCTCAATAGACCAACACATGGTACAGCCCTGGGTCATCTTCACTATGTGCCTGACCCCTTTGTTGGAGCCACCTCATGAGGGCCTTCCCCATTGTCACGGCCCCTGCACTCTGCCCAGCAAGATGTCCTTCCCCAGGGACAGCTCTCTCTTGAAAACACACAAGCTACCACAGAATGACAGACGGACAGACAAATAGGGAGCTGCTGATGGACACACAGTAAAGTATGATGGGTCTTAGGGGGAGATGATTTCCTTCTGAATAAACTTAGAACGCTAAGAAAAGTTACCAAGGCAAAGAAGGAAGAAATGTTCTTTATGCCAGGAAGTCTAGAAAAGTCAATCAGAAGATAGTCACCATCTTGAATAGGGCCGATAAGTAATGTCCATTTCCTGAATACGCTTTTTACTTTTTATAACTGTTTTCTTTTATTATCCTACTCCTCAACTTGTGTGGTTTGGCTTGCACACAAGGCTACTTGCTAGTATATTTACCCTGGAGTAATAGGGCTCCAATGTTTCTCCTCCGGCATAAGGTGTAACATTTTATTCTGGTATGGGAGTCTGCCTTCTGCAAACCTTGGCTAATTATGATGTATCATCATCTCTGCCTCATTTATTCTGTGAAGAATGGACACCTTGAATGAACACCATTGAGCCCTGGTAGCATAGTGCTTATGCATTGGGCTGCTAACTGTAAGGTCACAAGGTTGAAACCACAGTTGCTCCCTGGGAGAACTATGAAACTGAGTTACTGTCAAGGGCACTTTTACCGTGTCCTCTGTGGTCCTTATGAACCAGAAGTGACTTGGTGGCAGTGAGTTGACTGAGACCACAGTGTTAAAACAGTGTTTGGCCTGTGCCCTGCTTCACATGGGCTTCACTAAGAACCTGAAAATATGGCGCATTGTACCCATACACAGAGGATGTGAGGATTCTGAGGTGAGATTCCTAGGAGAGCAAGAGTCACTCTCATCCCCTAAGTGGACTGTTGTCTCCAAGCTCCACCTACCTTGGCTAAAGCCAAGAGCTCTGTGGCTGCTATAGTTCTGGTGCTATCAGAAAGAACACATTTCTCGGTATCTAGGTTTTCTCTCCATTAAGAGTTCTGCATAGAGGTTGGAGGTTGAGAGCACATTGGGACTCACTATGAGACAATGTTATAGGGCAAGGAGTTTAGTCATGGAGTGCCAAATCTGCCACAGGAGCTGAGAAACTAGAGGGTAGATTTGACCTCTGGAAACTTCCGTTACTACATCCAGTTCTCTAGAAGAGGTCTACTAAGGTACTCTGTATTTATCCTGAATGCTTCTCTCTTGCATGATAAGCCATGGAATGCCTTTTATTGCTGCAGCTAAGGGGGGGAATACAGATTTTTCTCCACAGATGCACTGGTCCCTCTCATGGGCAGCTATGTTTGCCCTTCCCAGGATCAGAGGTGTCCTCCCCCTGTCTGACTTCTCCTCTCATTCTTTGTGCACGTTTTGCATTCCTCTCACAGACTCCTGCTTTCAGGTGTCAGGCAGAAAACTTACTGAACTTGTCAACCTTGAGAGCACATGAGGCCATGTATGATTTTTCTGACTTGCTCTGAGCCAGCATATATTTCTTGAGCTCCCCCGAATACATCAAGTGCTCTTAGAGGTGGAATAGAAGGGATCTGGTCATTTTCTCCCAGATGTAGAGAGAACACATTTTGTTTCTATGAGGGAAACAAAAAAGATCAAGGATTTTGGTTAGTAGGGACAGAAAGGATAATGCAACCTGTTGTACTGCAACCTAAATGGGGACACTAACCAAGAACCCTAAAAGAGTTCAAAGGAGGAAGATTCATAAAGAAAATAGAGATAGTTGGTTTTGACTCTGACTCATGGAAACTTTATGTACAACAGAGTGATAGAGTGTCTGACCCTACACCATCCTTGCAATTGTTACCATAGTTAGGTCCCTCACGGAGGTGATTTTGCCAATCCACTGATCTGCACACAGCCAGATCTGACCCCCACCAGTGGTTGATCCTTCTTGAGGACACTTCCGTGGGAGCTGGACAACGATCTGCTGTGATCCACACGTTTTTCCACTAGCTAAACCTCAGGAGCAGAGTACTGGATCTTTCTTAGTCTACTGCAGCCTATCCATCATGGTTGACCTTACTGGTATTTGAAATACCGTTGGTATAGCTTTCAATCTCCCAGCAGCATGTAATCCATCACAGTATGACAAAGTGACAGATAAATGGTGAGCAATAAAAATAGAAACCAAAGGAAAACAAAACCAAACTCACTATCATTGAGTTAATTCTTATTTGTAGCGACCCTATAAGACAAGATAGAACTGCTTCTTTCAGTTTCTGACACTAACTTCTTATAGGAGTAAAAAATCTTGTCTTTCTCCCACAGAGCCCTTGGTGGTTTCAAACTGCTGAACTTGTGATTAGCAGCCCAAAGTGTGACCACTACCTTACTGTGACCCCTAGCAATAGTAATCGTGGCAATAAAACACTAATCAGCACACATTGAACACTGACAGAAACAAACAAACACACAAGCAAAAACCCCTCACTTACTTGAAGCCAATTTAGATTCGTAGTAACTGTATAGGGAACAGTAGAATTGCCTCTTTGGGTTTCTAAGGCTGTCAGTCTTTAAAGGAGCAGAAAGCTTCATTTTTCTCCCATGTAATGGTTGGCGAGTTTAAACTGCTGACCTCGTGGTAAGTGGCCCAATATGTGTGTAAGCTACTGCCAGAGGACAAAAGAAATGTATTTCCTTTCTTCCTCTCCTATGATATACGCCTTCTAATGACCCCACATTGGATACAGGGAAATCAAGGCAAGGAGACTTGGAATGACTTTCCCAAGGTCACAGAAGTTGGCCTGAGCCCAGAATCCACACCAAGGTTTCCTGGGATGTCAGTCTCATTTTGGTCCTAGGTTCCGTGATGGCTGAGGGCGAGGAAGGAGGGTGTGCCAGGTGAGCATGAATGCAAAGGCGCAGCCAGAAATGAGAATAGCGCTGGCCTTTGTGCAGAGTCACAGGGCTGTGGCTTCAGCCTTCCATTCTTCATCTTCCCCATGCCTTCCAGCTCAGAAATTAATAGGATAAATCATCAATTATTTGAACTCAAATTTGACAAATTAAATTGCAAAGAATTAAATAAGTTGTAGATCAATACTATTTGAATGATCAATTAATCATTCTCCATAATTAAAACTACCAATTTCTAGTAGCTTTCAGGTATGTTTTATTGCACATTTTCTTATATGGAGCTTTTAGGCAATTGTATTGATTGCAGGTACAGTCATCATGCGTCGTAATCAAATAATTTATTAAAGTACACCTTGTTATGGGCTATCTGGCTTAATTGCCATCATCTCAACTCAGGAGGCAGGTTTCATTCAGCTTAGGTTTTCCCTAAGACATGGAAAGTGGGCCATTTCATCCCATTGTGGGATTCTATAGGCCACACTAAGTTCCTTCTTTTGTGAAAAGAGGAAAATTGTCAGAAAAATAGATAAGTGTACTTAGGAAGGCAGTAACTGGAAAAGCTCAAGTGGTTCTTCAAAATTGTATGTTAGCTTGAATCTTTTGACGCGAGGTTTTGTTATTTAATTTAGTCCCAGTTTTGTGATTTAATTTATTCCCAGTCTATTTGGAAATGCATTCTTAAGGTTAGGGGATGAAAGTGCCTTTGGGTGTATAAATAGGTGCTGTTTTTATCATTCTCCTGAAATACAAATCTATGCTGAAAGACATAGAAATAGCATTTTTATTTAGTCTATGAATGTATGATTCCAGCAGCAATACTGGTGGTTCAATTTCCCTTCCTGCCATGCTTTCTGAGCTTCACTCTGAGAAGGAAACAATGACTTCCAATTCTATGTGCAAGGAGTCCTGGTGGCACAGTGGTTCCATGCTCACTTGGTCGATCATTGGAGCCCATCTGTGGTTCTGAGGGGGAACAGACCTGGTGAGCTAAGATGTCAGTCTAAGCAGCCCGATAGTGAAGTCTTATTCTGCCACATAGGGTTGCTATGGTCAGAGATGACTGCACAGCACACAACAAAAATTTTGTGTACACCTCCGACAGGTTTTATGTGGACCTGAGCTTCCCTTTTGTTCTCTTTTCTCTCCCTGGAGGTCTCAGAGATGCCTAGGGTTATCCTGGAGCCTCTTCATGAAAAGGGGTTAGAGATGCAGTGGGTCTTACTCCATCTCCCCATTGAAAGGAGTCTAGGTAGCAAATGCTATGAGTTTTGACTTCTCAAAAGAGACTGCAATGCCCCCACAGAAGATCTGCCTCTAACTTAGGGAGTCCATGATGCCACCTTGGGAACAAAGTGGCTGAAGGCATAGAGCTGTGATAGCAGTGGAGACTGAGGGGATACTCCATATTAAGCCTGTCTTTGTCCTTTACTGGCTGCCCAAGGCCTTTGGGATATTCATCCCTCTTCTGAGTACTCACTGTCTTCTGGGAACTGCCCAGTTCTTCAAAAATGCAGATTGTTCTAGATGAGTGGTTCTCAACCTTTCTAATGCTGTGACCCTGTAATACAGTTCCTTATGCTGTGGTGACGCCCCAACCATAAAATGATTTTCATTGGTATTTCATAACTGTAATTTTGCTACTGTTTTGATTCAGGTGTCCCCTGTGAGAGGTCATTCTATCCCCAAAGGAGTTGTGACTCACAGGTTGAGAATCGCTGTTCTAGACCCTTCCGGTTCAGGATACCCTCACTCTGCATTCTACTTCTCCCCTAACATTACACAGCTATTAAGAAAACAAAGTGGGTCCCATGAAAAGTGCTTCCCATGAGCTGCTCACCCTTGCTAACCCTCCACACCATGTTGTTAGTGGGTGTTTAGCTGGTTCTGGCCCACAGCAACCCTCTGCACAGAAGACTGAAACACTTCCAGGTCCTCTGCCATCGTCCTGATTATTCTTATGTATGAGCCCATTGATGCCGCCACTATGTCAACCCATCTTTTCAAAGGACTTCCTCTTTTTTTCACTGCTCTGCTACTTGACCATGTGTAAATAATGTCCTTTTCCAGAGAACAGTCTTTTCTGACAACATGACCAAAGTAAGGAGTCAGAAATGGAAGAATGGGAAACGCTTCCTCTCTTGAAGACTTGAAGGGATGCATGCCCTATAGAGGGTCAGGTGGTGAGGAACTGTAGGCGGTATCTCAAAGCTGTGTATCTCAGCCATGCAGCTGCAACACTAGCTCATTTTAGAAGAAAACCTCAAGCCTCAGGTAAATCCTGATTCACACTTTGATGGGAGCCTGCGAAGACGTGAGTCCACGTGCACCATGCCAAGATTGCTGCTCTGCAGAGATAGCTCATGGCTATTGTTTTAAGTGACTAAGTTTGTGGTAGGAACCCTGGTGCATAGTGTACTGCACACTGGACTACTAAGTCACAAGGTCAGTGGTTCAAATCCACCAGCCACTCTGTGGGAGAAAGACAAGGCTTTCTGCTGTAGTAAAGGTGTAGAGCCTCGGGAATCCACAGGGGCTGTTCTACTTGGTCCTGTAGGACCATCTACTCGATGGTAGTAAGATGTTTTGTTGTAGTTTTTGGCAATTTGTTCTGCAAAGGAAACAGATCCAGGCCAAAACCCCAACTCTTTTCCTGCAAACTCTGCTCTAGCTGTGTGATGGGTAGGTTTGTTATGCCAACATGGCCATAGAAGATTGGTGGGTCTGTTGTGATGGCACAGCCAATGAACACGCGGGATGAATTGAAGGGCAGATATAGGAAGGGCATGGCAAGTCCCGCCCTCTCGCTTATTTCCGGATCTTCGGACCAGAGAGCTGCCTTGTTCATCCTGTGCCTTGACCTCCAAGCAACACTACCCGTGGGACACCTAATTGTGGACTGTGTTGCTGTGAGTTGAGGATCCTTCAAGCCCTACTTCGCCACGCTCCTGGGATATACATCTCTTGAGCTGGGGACTGTTGGACTCTGTCATCTGGCTGACTGTTGGCGACCTGCTCTGCCGTTTGCTGCCTGTAACCAGATAGCCTGGATTGCTCTACAGAGGACTGCTCAGCGGCCCTCAAGATTTGAAGGACTGCCAGTCTTCTAGTTGCCTCACGCACGTGAGTTGCACCAAGCAATCTGTATTGCTTTATAGTTAACTTTTTCTTTCTTATCTTATATACCTTTCTCAATATATAAATATATAAAAAGAATGACTAGTGTCCTGAATTTTATTTCTCTAAGAGAACCCTGCCTGACACAAGCTGTTTGAACCAAGTTTCCTTCAGCTTGGAGTCCGACTCCCTGTTGTGAAATCGCCTTTCTAGCTTCGACAGGCTGAATCAGAATCCACAAGCACCTGGGGTGTTTGTTAAACTGTAAAATGTGATTCAGTCTATCTAGGTGGAAATGACAATTCTCAGGAAGGGGGTCAGATCACAAAGAATCAATTAGAACCTCACTGCCATTGGTGGATGCCCACTCACAGTGAATTTGTAGGGCAGAGCACTCACTGTCAAGTTACCGTCTAAAGGAAGGATGAGCTCGTGCTCTTGGGCACCAACTCTGCTGAAACTCGTGCTGAGGTCTGGACAGAGAAACTTGGTAGCTGGTCACATTCTTCACTTCAGGGCAGCCTTCCCTCCCTCTCCTTGAGTGCCACCGCGTCCATGCCCTCCTGCTGCACCTCACCATGTGGCTTGTCTTCCCCGAATGCCTTCAGCACTCACTCTTGGTCCATATCTGTGGGTATCTTCCCATGGTGTATCACACGCCTGGGGACACAGCGTGGCCGTCAGGGCCCAGCAACCCATGACTCCTCCAGGACAGGATTGGGTCCCCAGGTGCTCAGTGAACACTTGGTGAATGGACATAAAGAGCATATTTTTCATGAGGGACAAATTTTGCCAGCTGACAATCAGAGTGTGGTTGAACCAGGCACTCTGAGCTGGCTTCTAGTCCTAACCCTCTCCCGTCCCTGGCCCAATAGATACTCCTGGCTCCTCCATCCAGCTTTCTTTTGTCCATAGAAAACAAGTCCATCCAGTCTCCTCATTAGGTCACAAACTCCCCTAGACCAGGTCTATCGAGCTGCTTTGTTCTTGCTTATATCACTAGCCACAGGTAGCCTGGAATATAGCAGACTTTTTGAGCAAGTCACAACCTTTATATATTTTTGACAACAAACCTCTGAGATAGGTAATCTTCTGTCTGTCCTGGGTTATTTAAAAGGAAGTAACTCAAGCAGTGAGTGGGGAAGTCAAGGTTAAACTGTGTCAGTCTGATTTGGAAAGGAGCCCAGGCGCTTACTGTCCCTGCTTTACAAAGGAGTTAAATTTATTGGTCATGTTTTGCAAGGGACACGTCATACACTAGTGTGCAACAAGAAGGGGGTTCTGAATGCTGTTGCAGCAGCTTGAGTGGCAAGAGATGGGGGTGCTGCTGATAAGGAAACTGATATGGTTTTCAACAAAGCCGGTAAATTAATCATACTTAATGAATGTGACTAATGTGTTAAAGGAACAAGTGATTAAAACATTACCCCATGTGAAATTCTCCTCCTTGGCTAATTTCTGTTCCTCCCTCGGGTTACCGTTTCTCAAAAAGGCAGGGGCACAGAATTAGGGAAATGGATATGGAACAGAAATGTGTTTTAAATGGCCTAAATTGGGGACAGTCTGTGCAGTTCTCAAGTGGCTGTCACTCCATGTCTCACTGCTCAAGCAAGAGACGTGGGCTGTGGAGAGAAGCTGGCACTGTCACCGCTATTAGAACTGGGAACAGGCATTTCCCGGGGGTAATGGTGTGGAAACTGTAGCCAGATGCCCAGATTTTTAGCCAATGGAGGGTTACCATTTTACTCAGGCACAAGGTGACATGGGAGGCCTGCTCCCTGCAGCAAGGCCACAGCTGGCTGGCTGGCTGACTGTATAATATCCACTTCTGTATCATCAGTGATTTTTGAGAATGATCCTTAGGGAATTGCGGCATAGTCTCCTGAGAGTACACCCCCTCCCTGGCTCCATACATGAATCTCATTGCACAGAGAATCAAGAGTGTGAGGAATGGGAAGTATTTCCGAATAAAACACACTGATCAGGAACCAGGAGAGCCCAGTGCTTGTTGGTGCTCGACAATTTTTGTTTGCAGGTCAACTTTGCCCATGAATAAACCTGGGAGCATCAGTGACTGAGGTGTTTATCAGAAAGTGTTTACATGCCCAAAGGGGCATACCACTCCACTATAAACCTCAACCTGAAGGCATTCATCTCAAGCTGTGTGGGCCAGAAAGACCACCTTAACGGACTAAGTGCCCAGAGTCACTTTCCTCTGCACAAAAGCACTCAGTTTTACTTGCCCCTTGGGTTGGTAAGTCCCTCACTCTGTTCCATGCTCTGGCTCCTGGTTCTGTGCCTGCTCTTCTGACGTTACATCTGTTTTCAGGATCAAGTAGACTCACTGGGCAGGGATCTCTGATCCAGAGGACACTCTACATTCCTGACTTGCTGGCATTGAGGTCCTTCCATCTGCTTCACAGAGGACTCGTTTTATACACAGCAAGGTGGTTTTATAGGGAATCCTGTTTACAGTTACTCACACGTGAAGCCTATCAGTATTTCTCCTAACTTTCTTACCGGACCCATGGAAGAAAAGGAATGAGAAACTGGCTAGAAGGGCTACAGCAAATAATTCACTGCCCCTGCAACC
>PVJH01008871.1:11115-82705 GCA_004026705.1 Nesogale talazaci | reverse complement strand
ATTCTCTTGCTTCAAATAACAAATAATTGCCATGGAGTTGATTTTGATTCCCAAATAGAACTACAGTCCAGTGTTTTTAATGACTGTGATAATGTCTGTATTAGGTCACATCAGACCGATTGTTGTTGCTAAGAATACACACACCAAAACTGGTACCAATACATTCATTTCCATTTGTACAATTGGAAACATTGAGTACATTCTCTGAGTTGTGCAACCATTCTTACTCTCCCAAGTTGTTCCTCCTACATGAGCCTAAATTCCCTCTTCTCTAAGGTTTTAGATAATACATTGAGGTGCTCTTAGCACATTGACCCTATATAGATGGGCCTTTAAAAATCATGATGCTCAGGGCAGCTGTATGTACTAGTTAAACTAAAATATTCTTTGGTTTTAAAAAGAGTTAAGAGGAAATTTTGAATTAAGATTTAAAAGGAGAATCATACTCTCAAAGGTGTGTGTGTGTGTCCATCTGTTTACAACACTTGGTTTACAACACTTGGTCAAAAGTTAGAAATTATATCTATCTGAATCAATAGGTGATTGAATGCAAAATAATAATCATTCATAGCATGTCTTATTATGTAGCAGGTAAAAAGACAAGTATATGTATACTTATACAGAAAGATTTCCCTGAGTTTTTTAAAAAGCAACTTTCAAGAAAATATGTAGCATAATTCCATTTACATAAAAAATAAATAATATTACCTTGCATTTCTACATATATAACTTGATATTTTACTACCATCAAGTCAATTTTGACATAAGGCATTGCAATGTGGGCAACTGAAATTTCATAATATGGCTTTAATATTGTATATTCTAGCCTCTGTGCCTGTAGGTATCACCTCATTTTGGAAGAAACTATCTGTTACATGAATGAAGATAAAGATAAGATGTATCCTAAGTCTCCACCTTACTAAAGGGTGTCACTCAAGTCACCTTTTTGTCTTTATCAGGGGTATTTTCTGCTGAGAGACCAAAGCCACACCTGATCAAAACCGTTCCCCTGTGTGTAAGAGAGCTAGCTATCTCAGAACAGGAAGAGAGAGAATTTCCCAAGCAACAAGGAGAGTCCAAGAGTGAAAACGTAGCTGCTGGTTTAGAAAAGGGGCTGCTGTGGACCCATGACATAATGTTTTCTGATCCTGGTTGTGGTAACCTAGTAACTTCCCAAATGAACCCCTCTCATCATGATTACTGTCTGCCTCTTGCAATGGATGATCAAACTCAGCAGACTAATGGACTGTTGTAGAGAGAACTGAAGATGTGAGAAGCAGAAGAAAGAAATATGGGAGGTGAAGGTTTGTCTGATCCCTGCCTGATAGAAACTGCCCTTGGGTGTTTTTAGAGGTCAATTCATTTTCTTCCCTTGTGTAGTCAGAGGAAGCTAGATACGGCCTCTGTTCCATTTTCACAGCATCTAATATATAAGTATCACATACAAGGGAGCTTCCCAGAATGTATGGGAAAACTCTATTTCCTTGTCATTTCATTTTTTTCCCAAGAAATGTTTTTTTTTAATTGGGAAAGCAAAAATAAATAAAAATTAATTAATTAATTAATTAAATTTTAAAAATTGGGAAAGCCCTGTGATTCGATGGAGAAAAATAAAAGTTTTAAAAAATCCACTGTTTTGATCTATATGCTTCTCTGTATTTGCAATTTTTTTAGGGTTTTTCATTGATCCATTTAATTCTATAATATGAACAAAATGGAAATACTTTTTTTTCCTGCTGGGTAAAGTGAAGCTAATTAGAAGAGGTATGAAAAATAAGAGAAGGAAGAAAAATAGAAAACTGTGGACAGCAACACGAATGTCTGAATGTTATATTTTTCTTATCAGACTTGCATCTACACCATAGAAAGCAGATGCTGGGGAAACTCAGAATCTCAAATGAGTAATCTTAGAAGCATTAATCAAATCTTTGGTAGCCGACTCCGGATTGTCTCCTCTGGAGAAACCATAGAAAAAGCAATTCAAACTCTCTGGCGGGGATGTTAGCCCCCAACCGTGAGGCTTTCCTTAGACTTTGAACATCTTTTTACTCTCCCTAGTTGGGTTTTCCTCCAAAATAACCAAGCAATTGGTTACCAGAGGTACCTTGCCGTCTCCAGACTACCATCTTATGAGAAATTGTATAGGAGTCCAAAGCAAACTTCCATTGGATTATTTAGTATGATTCCTATGCTATAAGTATATGTTTACTGTTTAATCATCAGTTTGAAGTGCTTTAGTATGCAAATCTTTAACCTCACAGCTCATACACCAAATTAAGGCTCAATAAAAGGCTCTTTGAAAAACTGGTGTTTTGGACTAAGGCCCACTGGCTTGGCGGTTCAAATCCAGCATCAGCAAGCTGGGTAGCTCCCACGCCCACCAGAGGGCAGTGATGCCTCCCCCCCCCCAAAAAAAAAATCAAGCTGGTGTTTTCTTTCATCTTTCCTGTTCCTTAATTTGGCCCCTTCCCTGTCCTAAAGAATTACATGGCAATAAAGCAAAGACTTAACCTGGTACCATGAAGCCCTGTCATGTATTGCAAAGACCTATAATTATGCAGTTTATAAAAGTGAAATGGATTTCAACTCTCACAAAGAACACCATGACAAGCAAAAATAAAATGATAAAACTATTTTTTGGAAGAGGTTATATTCAATCAATTCTGACTCCAAAGACATTTTGCTTGAAGTTATAAAACAAATCAGGGGTATTGTCTTGATAAATAAATATATATATATATATATATATATATGTTTCAGATTTACAATTGATAAAGATTCATTTCATGAAGAGAGTTAAAGGACCTACTGTGGGTATGGAAGTTTGATGACTCAAACAGCTTGAAATTGTCAAGAGTCATCACAGAATAAAAGCCTGGAGATGAGTTTCTGTAGAGATATGGGCCAGAAGTGTTCATGAAGAAGTTCTACTCTGTAACCCATGAGGCTGCCCAGAGTAGGAAACAACTTGATGGCAATTGGTTTGGTTTGACTTATGGGTATGACATCACCAAGAAAGGCATAGTCATTCATCTCCTGACTCCTATCATTTAATTAAAATTTACAGTGTTCTATATCTTATATTCAGTATGTGTATGTGTACATTCATATGTGCTAAGTGCCAGCAGACTCAAAATTGAATTCAGAAAATAAGCCACTTTCAAGAGCTCAAAATATAGTAAAGGGCCTCCTGCTACCACCAGGGCAGTGATGCCCACTAAAATATACATATATATATATATATATAGAGAGAGAGAGAGAGAGAGAGAGACAGAGACAGAGAGAGAGAGAGAGAGAAAAGGATATAATGTATAACTCTAATAAGCAGTCAGGCTCTTTGAGAGAATAGCAGAGTATGGAACAAATGCTACCATAAGAGATTTTATTATGAGTCTCTTTAGTATTTCCTGGTGGTGGTGTGGTTTGAGGCCATCAAGCTAGTTGGGATTCATAGCGGCCCTGTGCACAGCAGAGCGAATAGCTGCCGGTTCTTATGCCAACCTCGCGACTGCTATCATGTCTGAGTCCATTGTGGCAGCCACTGGGTTATTCCATCTCCTTGAGGATCTTCTTTGCTTTCCCTTCCCCTCAGCTTTACCAAGCATGATGTCCTTTCCCAGGGACTAATCTTTCCTGATGTGCCCACAGTTTGAGAAGACCCCACCCCTCCCACATCCTTTTTCTCATAGAAGCAAGTAAGTCTGGATTACTTCTTCCAAGACGGATTAGTTTGTTTTCCTGACAATCCATGGTACTTTCAGTATTGTTCTCCGACACCATAATTCAACAGCATTGGCTCTTCTTCAGGTTTTCTTAGTCCATATTCAAACTTCACACGCAAAGGAAGTGATGAAATAGCATGGCTTGGGTCAGATATACTTTGTTCTTTACTCTTGGACATACATGTATTTATTTATTTATTTATTTATTTATTTATTTTATTGCTGCCAAAGGAAGTTTTATTGTTTCCATTTGGTCCCCGGCTTGGGGGAGGGACTCCAGGGTGGTGACACTGAGGCTGGCAGGGCAGGTTCGGGCAGAGGGGCTAAGGCTGGCAGGAGGAAGTGCAGGCCCCTCGCAGATGGCTGGGCACTACAGGATCCTAGTCGTGTTTGAGGGTGCGTCTCTCGAAGACATCCTTGCCCAGCCCGGCCTGGGGGCTGGCGACCCTGTGGAGATGAGTCAGGTGGTCGCCCGTCTTCTTGAGAAGTTTCACCTCCTCATCCAGGAAGTGGCTCTCCAAGAAGTCACATATATGGGAGTGTGTGTGACTGGATCCCACAGCATGCAGGTCCAGAAGAGCCGGGTTGAGTTTTTTCTCCAGAGATAGGGTGGCTTCCATGGCATCCAGCGTTTTATCCCACTCATCCTGGAATGACTCTGCCCATCCTAGAAGCTTCCAGAGTCGCTCAGCCCCTTGCGCTTCTCCTTTGCCTGTTCAGGGAAGAAGTGTCCCCAGCCCTCCTTGGCCACATGGTCACAGTCGAAAACGAAGACCAGAAAGAGGCTGGTGTAAGTGGCCCACAGATACAGGTTGACCAGAGGGTGGACGCTGGCCTCAGCTTCGGCGGACTCACTCTGACAGATCTGAGAGCTCATGATGGGTTGGTTTGGAAATCACCACACACAAAAGTGTCAGCTGGTCCCAATCAAAGGGGATGGCCAAGAAGATGGTCCTGAAGGTGACATCCACTGGACTACAGGGCGAGTTTCCTCTCTTCGGCATTTTAAGGAGGCAGTCGTCTTATTGCCCAATGCAAAGAGACATTTGATTTCATAATTCCTGCTTCCATGAACATTGATTGTGAAACCAAACAAGATGAAATCCTTGACAACTTCAATCTTCTTCTGTTTATTATGATGTTGTCTATTGGTGCACTTTTGAGGAAGTTTCGTTACATTGAGTTGAAATCCAAACTGAAGGCTGTAGACCTTGATCTTCATCAGCAAGCGTTTCAATAATCCCTCTAACCAGCAAGCAAGGGTTATACTTTTTTCATTTATGAAACAGCTTTCACTGGACTATCAAAGACCCACTAAAATATTGCAATGGCATGTATTCACTTTGAACCACCAACAAAGAAGCATTGAACAAACACTACAAATATTATAATAATACCAATAATGAAAGATGAAAATACAAAGCAACAAGCACAATAAAAAACAATACATGTTAATTCGGTTCTAAAATTGAAAGGTGGCAAAGCATCGTAGTCTTGGGGATCCCACCCATCTCTAGCTGACAGCAAGCCTGTTTTGTTTTGCTTTGTTTTTGTAATGATTATGAGTTTTGTTCCACATTTTCCTCTCATTCAAGTTAGGACCTTCTAATGTAATCCTCTACAGCAGTGGTTCTCAACGTGTGGGTTGTGACCCCTTTGGGGTTCAAATGACCCTTTCACAGGTGTTGACCAATTTTTAACAGTAGCAAAAGTACAGTTATGAAGTATCAACAAGAATAAATTTATGTTTGGGGAGGTCACCACAACATGAGGAACTATATTAAAGGGTCACAGCATGAGGAAGGTGAGAACCACTGCTCTAGAAAGAAGTTGATACCAAGAGCTGACCCCATCTAGGTCTTTTAGTCTCAAGTGATTGGAGACTGTTATTCACGTAGCCCATTATTTCTTTAAACTAACTGTTTCCATACAAATCTCATTGTTTCACTTCTTTTCCTCCGAACAGAAAGAGACTAGTATCCAGGAGTAAGGTTGGGCCTCCCACTCCCATAAGATGGCAGTGATGCCCCAAAACAAACAAATAAACAAACAAAAAACGTTAAAATAAAGAGACTAGTAGTGCACCTTGGGTGGCTGCTTCTGAACTCTTAAGACTCCAGTCCCTACTAACCAAATGTGAAAACACTGTCTTAATGGACCGACCATAGGATGACAATGGACTTGGTCTTGAGTACTGGCCCAAGACATGGGGTTCTGTGTCTTAGTATTTTTAATATGTTCAAGTTAACCCTGATTTATAATTAACTGCATTTCTTCAATCTCAAAGCAATTGTAGATAACTGGTTGTGAATTTTCAATGTCTTATTAGATCGTTTCCTAATTCCCATCTCTGCTTGTTTCTAGTGAAAATTCTAGGCAGTAACAACACGGGTATATATAAGAACTCCAAACCAAACTCACCGCCAACTCATAGTGTCACTTACAGAACATGGTAGAACTGTCTCTTTGGGTTTCTAATATTTCTAAAATCTCCACGGGAACAGGCAGCCTCACCTTTTTCCAACTGAGCCACCGGTGGATTTAAACTGCTGACTTTACAGATGGTAGCTCAACGAGTATTCCATTATGTAGACAGCACAATAATGACTATTCAATTCAAAAATGTAGGGTTTGAAAACATGGTGCCACTGGCATATGTAGACTTTGCCCATTAACAAACGACTATGATTAATATTAATTGACTAATGCCTGTCCCAAATATATGTTCTGAAAGATAGGATAGTTTCCTCCTATATTTTAAATGTATATATACAACCACTGAGAGAAATGCAGGACCCAGTACAGATCTGAGCAGGAACTGTGGAAGCAAAACTAAGTAAATTGAAGTCACAATGTTACTTACTTTATCTTTAGAGAAACTGAAAAGTTGCTTTCTCTCCGCAAAGAACTGGACAGCTATCACACTGGCAGAATGACCCCACAGGATACCAACTGGCTTTGAGACCACGTAAGGGTTCCAAAGACAAATCTTATTGTTAATGCCAGCAGTTGCTAATCAGAATTAGAAAGAAAAAGTCATTTTTAATAACAAAGATGACAAATGCATTTTATTTTTAAAATTGTTTTACCATCTATCTGTAGATCAATCAATGCTTTCTGGGTAACATTAGTGCATCCTTTCCTCCTGTGAGTGCCCAACATGTGTCCGTCACACCACTAGCACTCCTAGCAGCTACACTATGAATTTTCAATGACACATCTCCATCTCAAATTTTCATTATGTTAATATCGCATAATATCAGTTGATCAGTTCTCAAAATATCTTTGCTTATTGTTTTGTTGTTGTTGTTGTTGTTGTTGTTGGTTTTTGGGAATCACTGCCCTCTGGTGGTCCTGGGAGCTACCCAGCGTTGTTGCTGAGAGCCACCGCTGGATTTGAACCACGAAGTCCACGGGCCAGAGTCCTGCACTTAACCGCTTATGTCACCGGGGCTCAGCCCGCTCAAAATATTTTATTTAAGTAGTTAATGGTACTAAACTTTCAAGTTCGTCAATTAAGATATGGTTTTAGTATGAACATGATATAATTTTGCTTTGTATATTCAAAGCATTCTCCTTTAACAAAAGTGGGGGCAACCTAATTTCTGCCCCCCCACCCCCCCAAAGCATTAGAAGGTATAACCTGCATGGTGATTGAAAACATACTATATTTTGTATTCTTTTATTGTTTATGCATGTGTGTGAGTGGGGGAGGAAGTTTAGCAATAAAAATGATGTATTCGTTTGGGTTGAGCATCTGGTGGAGTTAGGGAGATGGCAGGATGGCAGATGCTGAGCAAACTGTCTTCCATCTCTATATCATTTTATGCCCCCACCAATTTCAATAAAAAGACTCATTAAAGCATTGGGGCACTTTCTCATATTTTTACCCCAATGTAGTTCATATCCACCAAACATCATAATGCATCATTATAGACATTCTTAGGCAATAAAATGTGAGCTGCGTCTAGTTGCTCTCTCTGGTAATAAAGCAACAAGGTGGAAATGCTTCATGCATACAAATATGCATTCCAGACTATTTATGAGACCCTCATAGTTACCATGATTTATTTTACATACCAATTAAATTGAGCCGAGAGTGGTAATCAAAAGCATGAATGCCCTGGGCAATGTTGAAGGATGTCATTTTAAGATGCTTTTTTGATTTCTCTCTCCAAGCCAGCACCATGGAATTTGTATTGCTGGTTGTACTGGAAATGATAGCATCTAAAGATGCATTGTAAGCAACTGATAAAAAATTTAAAAGAGGAAAACAAGTGTTAGCTGATTTATAAGACAATATTAGCAACCTAGAAATGTTTTCGTGGAGGTTAAAAATCAAACTCAAATGATGATGACACAAGTCAACACTTAGAAAACTCTTCACTATACAAAGGACAAAACAAGATAGATCACAGGGAAAGAGGCGAGTCTGTCCAGACCACACTGAGCAAACTAAGAGGGAGGGAGGGAGGAAGTGGGGTGGAGAGAGAGAACCTCATCATGGCACACCAAGTTCCAGGGACTACATGCTTGCTCAGAGCAGTCAGTGCAATGAGAGGGCCAACCGCATCTGGAGACATGAGGTTCCCTCACTGACCCCTAGTGCTACAGGAAAGCACTGGACAACTTGGGGAAAGTGTACCTGGTCAGGCCCCCGCCCCCATGCACAATGGGGTGAAACCCGAAGTGAGTGCAACTGGGCAGCAAGGGGGCGCTACGTAACTAAATCTCCAAGAAATCCTGATAATATACTTCTAATTTAGGGCACAGTGTGGCTATAGCAAATCTTGTACTCAGACTTTTCTCCCACTCTTTAGCTTTATTTTATAATTGGAATACAGGGCAGGAAACACTATTAATCACAATAGTCATATGTAGCTTTGGATATGTAAGTGAATAATTACCCAAATTCCCAGTGCCTCCTCTTGGGCGTGGTGCAGGCAAACAAGAGCTCTCCAGCTATCCATTGTCCTTTCCCAAAAGTTCAGCCCAGGGCCCAAACCACAGTTCATTAAAATGTTCATTGCTCTACAGTGTTTGACAGTGAATGGCCAGAACTCAATTCCCTAGGAGTTACAAAAGCAGCTAGAGGCTCAGGTGAAAATGGCTGCTCTTACATTCTCCATGGTCCAGTGCCTAGTGTCATGGAGCCTTGTTCCAAGCAAGGGTAAGGATTCTATTGCCATTTGCCTAAAGGACATCTCAATTCCTTTCACACTCACAGGAACCCACAAGGATGTAAGTCATCATAATTGTGCTTTTGTTACCAGTTTTTGGTGGTTAGGATTATGCCAATTAGACACTCCTGGGTAGGGGTGTAGATAAAAGTGCCAATCAGGGATGAGCCCCAGTGGTATAGTGGTTGAGTGCATCACTGTGGCCCATTGGCTTGACAGTTCAAATCCAGGGGCAGCTCTCCAGGAGTAAGGCAGGGTAGCTCCCAGTGAAATTTCTCTTTTACATGTTTTCTCAGGTCAATGACATACGTGATTGTGTTCATAAAAATAGTCTTAGAAAAAAGAATAAGAAAAGTCATGGGTCTGTGCCCTGTGCTAACTTGACCTCCATCATAGGGAAGGAGAGTAGTGTGCAACCAAGTCTCTTAATCTGCAGAATTGAAAACGACTGTGGTCAGTTCAAAGAGGCCAGTCAACCATACCATTTTAAATGTGTGTACTCTCCAAAGTCCTGGTCATAATCAAATCTCGTATAACAGGTGCCTGAATGGACTCACCAAACTTCTTCTAAGATTCTAGTCCAGAGTTTCAGCCAATAAATACTCCTTCCATTCCAACTATTGTTCAGGTATACCAACATTCTAAATATTGGGGCCTGTCCTAATTTTGTTCCTTTGGCCATGACTGAGCTGGTTTGAAACCCTGATTCAAACTCATTCCTACCTTTTACAGGAAAATCTGTGTACTTCAAGCAAATTCTGATGGTTTTTGTCCTTTTTCTTGGACAGAATCCAATATGTTGATAGTAATATCCCCCCATGTCCTTCCCCTCTCACTTACTCCAAGTTTCAGCAGTGATTATCACAAGGTCAACTATGAGAATTGAGAGCTTAGTGCAGGAGAGGCATTTTTTCAAACACTTTACATGTAACTACTCATTATGCCACATTATAGCTGCTTGATGTTTGCATTCTAATTATCTCCATTTTAAATATGAGAAAACAAAGACACATAAACATAAGTAATTCATGCTCAGGACACTGGTCTTGACAGAGACAAATTCAGAATATAAGGCCTGAGCCCTTGACTTCTAGAAAAATCTTCTCAAAAGGTCATGTAGACAAAAATCACCTGTTAAGTCCTGTTAAAAATGCAGATTATGATTCAGCAGGCCTACAGAGGGAACTAGCATTCCCAGCTACTAACAACCCCCCAGGGGGATGCTGCTGATGCTCTCCTAGGATCACACTTCAAGATGCAAAGCACAAAAAGCACACTTTTATAGAGGGCTGCCAGAATTTTATGCTCCAGAGAATTAATCAGTAACTCCTAAAATGTGCAAGGTCAGACATTTCTGTAGGAAGCCCCTCCATCAAAACGATGTACATCTGCAGAAATTTGTGTACAGAATAGGAGGGTGTTAGGAACCCCCCACATGTGCGCTTATGAAGCCTACCAACCTGTGATGGCTAGAAACTCGGGTGCTGAATCTCAGGCTGTCAGGCTGTTGTTGCCTGGGAATCTCTTACATCCATTTTCTCCACCTGCTTTCTCAAGTGACTCTTAAAGTGCCTCTTACTTGGTCATGCACATCTTCTGTGTTAATCAAGGGTCACTGTGGACTTCTCTTTTAAACTTCAAGGTTCTAATAAATGAATTGAACAGGGATTTGGTGCTCACAATGCTAGTTCACAATTTCCAATGGATATAAAAGATGATCTCGAATGCAAGGGGGGTGCCATTTAAAGGGGGAATTAAAATAGAAATGCAGTGCATGAGGCACAGGGGCGGCGGCTCTGTTTTGTGCAACAAAGAAGCACTCCCAAAGACCACTGTTGTCAACCTCTTGACTGACCCTGGATCGTAGTTACTTTTTCCTCAATTACTTTATGCACCAGGTAGGAGCCTGAGCACTTTCGCAATACAATATAACATAATACAATATTCAGTAAATAGATGATCATAAATTTACTGATGAAGAAAAAAGAAAAGCAAAAAGCAAACATGCCCAAAGACATAAAGTTTATTAGAAGTACAACTGAGACTAAGCCAAGCCCTGTTTGTCTGTGAGCTATGTTTTTGTATATCATATCCTGTTTCTCCACTCAGGCTGTGGGTCTACTGGGCTCAGGTTGAGGGTTTTCTCAGTTGCCAATCACATTTCTTTTTCTGTACATTTCTGCACTCACAAGCTCAAGAATAAGCTTTTAAGTCTTCCCTTTCAGAATCTCTCACATTTCTATTGCCACTTATCCCCACAGGGAAGTATTTAAACCTTCTGTGTCTTTTCCCCTCATGTACTGTCTTTCTTTCTTGAAAATGAAAAAAAAAAATAGCGTCCCACGAAGTAATCTGTGTCTGTAAAGGTGAGTTCTTTGAGCTTCATATTTTGTTGACTGCTGCTGAGTGGGCCCGCAACTTGTGACGACTTCATGCACAAAGAAACAAAACACGGGCTGGAATTTGGAAGTCGATTATCAGATCTTTCATCCTAGTCTTTCCTAATCTGGAAGCTCACTAAATCTTGTCCAGCATCATAGTACCATGATAGCATCATCCACTGCGAGATGGATGGCGTATCTACATGAGGTATATTGGCTAAGAATCCAACTTAGGTCTGTCTCATGAAAAGCAAGGATTTTACTGTTGAACCACTGAAGCCCTGGCATCTCATCCCCCAACTCCACTGCCATCAAGTCAATTCCAACTCAGAGCAAGCAGATAGGCCTTCTGAGACTGGATGTTCCTATAGCAGCATCCTCAACTTTCTCCAGTGGAGCAGTGGTCCAGTTTGAACTGCGCACTTTTCAGTTAACAGCCTAACTCTTAATGGAGAACACCAGCCAGCCTCCTTAATTAAGAAGCCTCATTAAGGAACAACTAATTTCAAGTGCAGACAGACTTCTGCTCACCTATTATCCTACGACTGCTACATTACTAAAAGTACAGAGTAAAGTCTAACGACAAGTGTTCTCATTCAGGAAGCATCCCACTGAAAATTATTTCCTTTGTTTACAGAAACTGCTAAGGATTATTATAACTTGACTCAGTGAAGCAATATTAAAAGAGCTAGGGTATACAATACAACCCTATAATTATATCTTCAAAGCTAAGAGATCCCATAATATAATTACAGCACGAACAAAATAAAGTATTTCTGCCCAGAAAATTGGTTTGTCATGTGTTCCCACATTATATCCAAATATCGTCTCTCATTTTGAAGCCTTGAAGAAGTATAATCCGCTCTGGTATTCGGAGTATTGCTTTACGATTTGAATCTGCAAGTTACCAAGTGACATTTACAGGCCTGCAATGTTACCATTTGGAGGTTCAACAATTCACACTTCATTTTTAACCCAAGATATAACTTGTTTCGGATTGAATTGCAGACTGCCACAGAGTCTGAGAGTGCTTGAATAAAAGGGAAGAGGAGAGCTGTTTCCTTAAAATGAAAGTATCTGATAAATAAAAATGTTTTCTACTTCTGGAACAGGGGAAAGGAAGTGATGGGATATAATGGGATTTTTTTTTAACGATGTGATTTAAATCTGATCAGGAGGTTTGAGGGTAGAAATAGGAAAATATGTTCTAAATTAGCTTTGGGTAATATTTTGAAGGGAGGCATTTGATCACACTTGACCCTTAAGATTCCAACTTGTGGGGCTGAGCCCCCGTGACGTAGTGATTGAGTGTGGGACTGAGGCCCATTGGCTTGGCGGTTCATATCCAGCAGCAGCTCTCCGGGAGCAAGGCCGGGTAGCTCTCACAACCACCAGAGGGCAGTGATGCTTCCCCCCAGAAAAGATCCTAATTGCAACTCTTTTCTCTCTAGAAATATGCTCATTACAACAGACATTTTAAAAAGGGGACCTGTGATCGATCCGAATTCTCCCGTGGGCTGTCAAAATGACCCAGTGTAACACCAATTAGTTAATGTGGCAGAAGTAATTCAAAAATGAAAATTGAAGAGTTAGCTAAAGAGTAAGTAAATAATGCTATTAAGTGCACTTAGAGAATCTATCCAGTCTACATCATTCTGCAGCCAACACTGGGAGGTAGAAAACTGGGCCACATTTGAATAGAAATGTTTATGATCATTTTTTAGCCCTTCTCATTATCGACCATGTGATTTTGAAAACACCCTCCATTGAACTTTCTTTGATGTTCTTTCGTTGCAGATTGTTTATTGTCCCTTGAAGTTGGAAACACATTCTGGAAGACCACCTTAGGGTTCTGAGCCTTGACTATTTCAAAAGGGATGAAAGGTGAACTTTTAAGGAAGACTCATCGTATCTATTCCATTTTTCAAAATCAAAATGCTGCTAATCGGTACTGCTAAGCATATTTAAAAGCAATAATGCAATTATTCTTATGATTTTCCAAAATACCTCCTCAGTTCATGGTCACCATACAAATGAATCTTCACCTTTTTAACATGTGATGGGGTCGGCTGCAGACTCTGCCTTCCTCAGACCTGGACAGGGGCTCGTCCAAGAGCGGACAGGCGGGACCCCTCTGGGGTAGTGCAAGGATATCACTTCGTCTGACAGATGGTGCAGGGGCCGGACGCGGAGCCACACACAAGCACGACCCAACATCGACTCTCTTTTCTGAACTCAGTGCAAATACAGTGTGGGTAGAGATTTGATCCTGATTTGTGGCTACTCTGTGCATTCCAGGAAGATCGGATTCCTAAGACTTTCTCGCGTGCAGTCTCGGTAGAATCAGATCATCTGCACTTTCCTGGTGGCGATGCTAGATTTGCAAAGAAGCGCTCACTGAAAGTTTGCTCCATCCGCGGACCTACACTTTCCAACTGAGTCTCAATCGGTTCTGAAGTCTCCCCAAGAAAATGAAACCTGGAATCCATCATTTAAATCCTTGGAAACTTCTCTGTTAATTAGCATAGCAATAAAATAATGTGCTCTCAGGTAAAACTAATGTGTGCCTCTGCCAAGCCAGCATCCCCCAAATAAAATGCCTTTCAACATATTTGATAACACAACACTGTTTTCTTTTTATACAGTTGTTGACTGTTTGTTGCTCATTTTCTCAGATGCTATGCTCCTAGTGTGCGGTTTCCAATGATGGTCATTGATTGACAATTACTTGGGACTCAAAAAAGAGAGTCCTCTCTGAGATTCAAGACATTCGTATTGGTGCCTTTCCCGTAAAGCAGTACACATACTTTACAAAGATTTTAGAATGTAATTATTTTTCCATTAAAATATGACACCGAACCTTCCCGACAAAATAAAAACACTTTCTCTTTGAAAGTTTTAAAGCAGGGGCGACTTCCCTGGCCTAACTCTGAGACCTCGGACCCGCCCTGGAGCCCAAGATGCTCCTGTCTCTCTCACTCTCTGCTGTCCCTTCTCTTCCCCAAAGTCCTTCTCTACCTCCAATCAGTCATAGCCTTACTTTTGTTCCCTACCTGAGCTCGATCTCTTTCCTGCAGCTCTGTCTCAACTTCACAGTCTCCCTCAATTGATGGCCTGTATTTGTCCTGTTTAACACTTAATAAATATTCTTAAACTAAAAAGAACGTTTTAAAGAAGGCTGAATCTTATCTTCAAGCAGTAAGCTAAGAGTCATATGTCTGAAACAGAGTTTTCCCTATGACATTTCCGTTTTACATCTTTTACCCATAGTTTTAGCCTTTCCCACACTTGCTCGTATGTTTCTTTCTTTCTTCCTCATACGGAGAAGAAAATTGTAAATTCTCTCCTCACGCCAGGATGAAAATCAGCACAACGATGTCTTGTGGAGTTCTAAGAATATCAATCCATGCTGCGAAGGCAAAATGAGTATTGAAGGAAAGCAGCAGTGAGTTGCTTGCTCCTTCCTGACAGTCAGTCTTGCAGACCAGGGAAAATAATCACTTCCACCCTCCTTCTGCTGTCAGAGCCGCCTCCTCGTCTCCCCGTCCTCCTCATTTCTGCTTCCTACTTTCTCCTCCTTTTGAAATTACGCAACTCCAAAACCAAAAATGGTGCGTGTAAGCTTCCCATCTCTATTGCTAGCTCATTAGCTAGGACCTCCTCTCTGAAGTACTTGAGCTTCACACTTATGACTTGGAAGATCGAAAAATCTTATTTCCCTTACCTTTCCTTTTCAAGTCATAAATTTTTTGAATCATATACTCTATTGCATTCCCTTTTCCTTTAATTTAACATTATTGGTAAGTATGTATTTCTTATCTTAATCGCCTCTTCTTTTAAGCACAAACCCTCAGTTATTCTACAAGTATTTAGTAAACTGTCTTTGGTTACCTCTCTTTGCTTTTGAAAACTATTCAATGCATTCAGCCAGCTACCTACGACCTTCAACACCAAAATTCATAGAAGCTATTCATTTACGTATTTTTTTAATGAAAAGAAAAACCATTGTACTCTTTCATATGAGTTCAGGAATCTCACTCATCAGGCTGTTTACTATCTGGCATCTCTGAACGTTAAAACATCATGCAGTTTCTCAGCCCCAAAATAGATACCTGACCCGCTATTTTGCCCCCAGATTCTAGCTCAGCAGAGAACTTTCTCACCCCAGCATTCTTTGGTAAACCGATTTCTCATTTTTCTAAACAGTAAACTGAGCTTCTTACATCCAAGGGCAGCAGCTTGAAAGCATCAGGCACTCCTTGAGTGAAAGATGAAAGAAGTCTTCTACTCCCATGAAGATTCGCCCTACTCTAATTTGTCCAACAGTGTCCCTGGATATTGATGTCTACCCTATGAGTTTGGCTTGAGCTTGAATGTACAGTGTTCTTTGCACATCGACACAGTATATGCTACTGGTTAGAATCTGGATTTTCAGAGTGAATCTGAGAATGAATAAAGATTGAAATAATTGGCTAAAAAACTCCTGATCTGCATATTAGAAGTTACATTTCTTAAGATGTACCAAGCCAGCCTAGTGATCAAACCACAGAAAGGCTTACTTGTGTGCTGGCAACAAAGAATTTGTATAACCATTTGCTGAGTAAATGGTACATAGAAGTTCATATGACAACAATAGGTAGAGAATCTCTAAAGTGAATAAAAGATCTCAACAGAGCAAAGAAACTGAGTTAGAGACATACTGAATACTCACTGATAAATGTAGTTTGCTGGATTTCTATGTACATCAATGAAAGTATAACAAGCTCTGAATTAAATTTCATATCGTATACACCTAGAAACCTAAACAAACATTTGCAATACTATCTACAAAGATTTGAAAATAAGAAACAAAAATTTGTGAAAAAAATTTTTAAGAAATTAAAATTGTGAACCCTGAGTCCATAAAGAAGGGAGTAGATGAAGAGACAATATAAGGAGCGTCTTATGAACTGGGGCAGGAAGGCATGAAGACAGTTCAGGAAAAATGCTGGAAAGGAGAACTATTCTTGGTTGCAGGCTCTGAAGTCTTTCAGAATAAAGCTTCTCTCAGAGATAGTGTACTTTGTAGAGGTAGAATGAGAAGTAATGGGCCTGGGGGTGGTGAGGCAGAGGGGAAGGAGGATGAATCTTTTACATTCTAAGTTGGTTCACTCATTCTCATTTTTCAAACCTCAAGTACACAGGATTCTTTTTCTGAAGGTTTCTTATTTCTACTCTTTGTTTATAATTTCTTTTTTCACATCAAAAACCTTTTAATTTACCTCTTTGGTAGCAATTTCTTCCTTCTTCAACACTTGCTGGACAGAGATACCAAATAAAACATGCCCAAATGCTGTCTGCAACAGATCTGTCCAAATTTCTTCAAAACAACTAACTGTTTGAGAAGATCCTGCAACATATGTTCCCACTCAACATTTTCACTTTTATAGCCTCACTGCTTGGTCTTTTATTGTCATGCCCACCTCTCCCTCCTTCATGATTTTGGCTACTTGTCTCTTAGTGTTGTTAGGGGCTCCATGCCATAGAGACCCCACGTATAACAGACAAACATTGCCTGGTCCAGCCGCAGCCTCGCCCTGGTGTTTGCGTTTGAGCCCGCCTGTATCAATATTCTACACGCAGTTTCTTGTTCACAGACACACACACACACACACACACACACACCCGCCACCTCCCTCCTTTAAGGAGTGCTGGCATTGCAATGGGTTATGTGTTACACTGCTAACCATAAAGTTAGTGCTTCGAACTCACCTACTCCTTCAAGGAGAAAGATGAGGCTTTCTGGTCCCTTAACGGTTTGCAGCCTTGGAAACCTTAGGGAACAGTTCTACCTTCCCTTATAGGGGTACTATAAATCACAATCAACTCAATGAAAGCATGTTTTGATTTTTGAAGACGTTTTTTCTTCAAATTCTATCACCAATCAATTCTGCATGGTTTTCCCTCCTCCACTTTCCATTTTAGATTAAAAATTATGTCCTAAGGTAGTTAATTTTTAGCCCCATTGTAAAAGTTTCTATTACTGTACTTAGGTTGGTCATTAGTTCCTCTTCAGATTTTAAGTTTCTTGAGGGTGTAGTCCATAACTCATCTTTTAATTATAGTCTCAAAATGTCTAAAACAGAACCTCAATGAGTAATTAACTGAGTGACATGAAACCCACAAACTGCTGAATTTATCCAATTCAACAGACTAAAGCAAACACATTTTAAAGTGATTCTTCTGAAAGTTACCCACTCAGTTACAATGAATGTTGACTCAAAGAGATAAGAAATATGTGCTTATTATAATATAGCAAAGATCGTTAACATTCTACAGAATCTAAAACCTTTCTGAGACCAAACACCAATTTTCAGGGGTTAAAAAAAAGAACCAGATTATGAAATTGCATTTCTCACATTAAGAATATGAATTTCCAGTGCTGACACTAAGTTGGGCATCTATGTGCAGTGGAGTAAAATGTTTTTTGTTGTTGCTGTTGTTGTAAAATTTCTTAATATGGTTTTTCTACCAAAGTCTCTGTAACTCCCACAATGAAAGGGTAGGATTGTGCAAGAAAGGTATCTATAACACTAATTGATAGGAATTGGCCCATTTTCATTACCAGCCCCCTGGCTATGAGGATAAGCCATGCTGAGAGCAGTGTGGAAGAGAGAAGCCCTGAGGACCTTGGAAGCTCATGTTCAAGATCTGTCTGAACTGAAGAAAGCTGCCAAGACTGAAGCATCCATGACGTTGTTGGCATGGACACTCACAGGAGCAGCACCAAAACTATGAGGTACTTTTTCCTCATCTGGCCCTAGGCTATGGAATTGGGAAGGGGGGGTGGTCAGAGTAACGGCTGCCTTCCTGGCACATGGAGGCAAAAAATAAGTGACCCAGTGGCTGAGAGACAGAGAACCTAAGAGAGACTTAGCTGTTGGCTTAAAAGAGCAAGGACTCTATCTTTCTGCCTTGAGATAACCTATTGATTTCTCTAATAAACCACATTAATTGTGAGTGGTGTCTGTGAGTTCTCTGTGGCCATTGTAATGAACTCAGTATAGGTGGAGAGTGGGCATACAGAGATGTAGACATGGGAAGGGCAGTTGTGTCGGAAGGGGTAACAAAGAATGGAGTTGAGGGATGTCAAACTCTTGCCTAGTGGCATCAGTAAGTCCTGAAAGGCCAGCTATGTCCACCTCCATGCTGTTCACTGTGCCATGTTCTTTCGTTTACAGATGGAGATTCCACAAATCAGACTGATATGGTGCAAACATAATGAGCAATGAATTCATGTTGACCTAAAGAGAAATCTCCACTCTGCCCCTTTAAAGTAAAATACTCATCAATATTTCTCTAATCCATTTTCACAGCGATACACTGGAAATCATTAATATAGTGGGTGGAATTGAGAAGGGAAAAAATGATACATCAACATCCTTGTGTCTTGGTTCCTGAAAATGTAATAACATTTAGAACTAGGGATCTTCTTTTATTTGGTTAATGGAACATACTTGAGCAAGGTGAATTCTACATCTAATAGCTTTTGAGTGGCGTTTTATAAAGGGGGGAAATAGACACTAAGACACCACTCAGTGAGGATTCTTCTACAACCCAAAGAATGCCCAGAATGAGAGCCTAGTAGCAACAATGCAATACCCTCTCATAAAGCCAAGTCTCTAATTTCAAGTGGCCCAAACTGCAAGACAGTGCAATTCTGTTCTTGAAAGCCACTCACTTGCAGTATTTTGCTTTCTTATGGCAGACAATAGGGTTGAGCTTCAAGAAACTTTGTGTAAAATCTTATTAGTATGGAAGAATAAGCAGTTTTTATTACTTTCCTGAATATGAAGATTGGATAGGGATGTGTCACTTACCAGCTACTCAGACAACATCAGAACACATACATCTTCATGGACCTCTAAGTGTAGAATATTTTTAAAAGAACATACTTCTTTTGTTTACTGTTTCCCTCTAATTAAAAACAAAACAAAAAAAAACTGCAAAGGCTCTTTAGTACTGGACTATAGATAAGTAGGATGTCGTCAGGTGTGACAGAGGCCAAGCTCTGGATGCACACTTTCAGGCTTTGTCCAGTGGGTAGGCCAGAAGTCGGAGCAGGTTCTGTGGGGCCTGGGAAGCTCTTTATGCTCAGGCATGTGGAACTGGGGAGGATTTTACTCCCAGTAAGAGAAAAGAGCCAGGATTGTAGCACATCCTTTGGTCTTTGAGATCCCTGTGCCTTGAAACTCCTTGATGCAGGAGACAGTCTGTCATGTGAGGAGCAGTAGGAGAACCAGGAGCCAGCATATGAGAGAGCAGTGAACTTCTGGGCCTACAAAGCAAGTACACCTGAAGATCGAAGTGTTGCTCGTGAAGTAGGTACCTTCGGTTACTTTAACTGGAGGAGAAGGATTTGCTAATTCATGGAGCTGCAATGAATGCTTTAGGTTGAGGTTGATAGTGGAATTGCATGTCATTTGGGCATTTATCTGTCACCCTGAAAAAGCTTCATACATTGCTTAAGCAGAGCAGAGGCTATACCAAGAGGTATGACCAAAGAAACTTGCCAGTAAATATGGCAGATAAGAAACTGTCCTTACTAAACTATATCCTGAATATTTCTCTTCTGAATTGTCACGTGCTACCTTCTCTAATGGACCTCATAATCATGAACATAATCTATGATTCCTGTATGGCCATTGTAATTAATTTTTTAATCCAATCACAGAAAGAGTGCTGTGGGAAGGAAGGTTGGTGTAAGATGAAGTACAAAAGGATGGGGGGTGGGGTGGCATATCGTGTCCTGTGGTAATAAGTCTTGGAGTAGGAAGGGGTCAGATGTGGCAATCATTTTCATGCCTTGTGACAATCAATCTTAGAATAGGAAAACATCAGATATGGCTCCTACACTATTTTCTTCACCCCTCCTGCAACAGAATTAAAATATGAATAAAAATCTTCAAATCATGGTCTATTTTATATTGGGGGGGGGGAATGTATAACCTATAGTACTTCAAGTGAGATACCAATTTTCCTGAAAGTTGCATTAAAAAATTGGTGCCAATTTCTTGAAACATAAAGAGGGTAAACTACCATAAAAACCAATAATTGGGTCCATGTCAAGTGTCCCTTTTCCAAATATGTTAGAAGTATACCTAATAATTAATGATCAGGGGTAGTAGCCATTCTCTTCAGTGGGCATACTTTAATGAAGAATTTCAAAGTGAGGAAAATTACTAGTCTTTAATGTCTAAGTCTTTAAGGTCAAAGAAGATGATAGTGTATACATTACAACTTTGGAGCTTAAACCATCAAATATATTTTGTAAAAATTGGCCATCTATTATGTTAACTCGTGGTCAACTAACTGTTTGCTGCCATTGACTTGCCCAGATCTGTGAAGAATCTATGCAAAACAGGATGAAATAGCCCCTGATCCTGCACTATCGAATCCCTTATCAATTGCAGAACAAGCCTTTGGATTCAATGTGTTAGAGGCTGAATTTCAGAATTAGAACTTTCCGCCTACTTTGTCTTAGGCTGGAAGGTGCGCTGAAACCTGTTGAGCATTATAGCCATTGTCAAGCCTCCATTCCTTACTGGCAGATGCATTTGAGAGGATGGGTCCTCCCTGTGTCTCCTGAAGAGATGCACGATTTCTATCACTGATCCACCTGTGCCCCCTCATTACTTCATTGTTGTTGCTGCTGCTGCTGTTAAGTGCCATCGAGACAGTTATAAACCAGAGTGACCCGAGGCACAACAGAAGGAACTATGGCTCCATCTTCAACCATTTCTATGTTTGAGACCATTGTCGTAGCCCATGTCACTCCATCTCATTGAGGGCCTTCCTCATTTTCACTGCTCCTCTAATTTACCAAGCATGATGTCCTTTCCTCGGGACTGCTCTCTCCTGATGACATGTCCAAAGCATGCTAAGTCTCTTTATACTTGCCTCCAAGGAGCATGTTGACCGTGCTTCTTACAAGACAGATTTGTTTGTCCTCTTGGAAGTCTAAGGTACTTTCAACATTCCCTGCCAGCACCACAATTCAAATGTTCCAATTCTTCAGTCTTCCTTATTCAATGGCCAACTTATATGCACATGAGGTGATTAAAAATTTCATGGCTTGAGTCAGGGACCCCTCTGAAATAGTCTTGTGAAGCAGATCTATCCAATACAATGTATCCTTTCTCTTCACTGCTCCTTCCGTGAACGTTGATTGTGGTTCAAAACAAGACAAAATCCATAACAAATTCAACCTTTTCTCCATTTATCATGATGTTACCTACTGGTGCAGTTCTGAGGAATTAAAATCCATATTGAGGCTGTCATACTTGATCTTCACCAGCAAATGCTTCAAACACTGCTTACCTGCAGCCAGCAAACTGCGCCTTCTGCATTTATAGATTCTTAATAAGCCTTTTCTTCAATCCTGATGCTGTATTCTTCTTCATATAATCCATCTTCTCTTATTATCTGTTCCATATAAAGATTGAATAAATATGGGGAGAAAATACAATCTTGACAAACTGTACCAGATTTTAGACTATGAGGTCTTCTCTTGTTCTGTTCTCACAACTGCTTCTTGATCCATATGCAAGTTCCACAACAGCACAATGAAATTCTTGGATTCTCATTCTTCTCAACATTACCCATAATGTGTTATTATCCCACAGTCCAATGTCTTAGCATAATCAATGAAATACAAGTAAACATCTCTCTGGTATTCTTTCCTCTCAGCCAACATCCTCTGACATCAGTGATGAAACCTTGTCCCAAGTGCTCTTATGAATCCTGCCTGAACTAGCAGCTCCCTCTCAATGTATTGTTCTAACTGTTGTTGGATGATCTTCAGCAAAAATTTACCTGCATGTGCTATCAATAATATTCTTCTCTAATTTGAACCTTCTCTTGGGTCTCCTTTCTTTGGAATGGGTTCAAATATGGATATAGGGTCTTTTCCAGTCAGTTGACCAGGAAACTGTCTTCTACACTTTCCGAGAAGTTAAGTAAATGCATCCAGTGCTCCATTAACTTGTTGAAGCATCTTAACTGGTATTCCATCAATTCCTGGAACTTTATTTTGGGCTAATGCTTACAGTACCCCCCTTGAACTTCCTTCAGCACCATTGGTTCTTGCTCCTGAAATGATGGACTGTCAGCAAGTTATTTTTGGTAAATGACTTTTGGTATTCTTTCTGTCTTCTTTTGATGCTTTCTGCATCATTCAATGCTTTTCCAATAGAATGCTTTAATATTACACCCTGAGACTTGAATTTGTTCTTGCATTCTTTTAGTTTATGATATGTCAAGCATGTGATTCCTTTTAAACTTTCTAAATCTAGGTCTTCACACATTTCATTCTCATAATTAGCCTTGTGTTCTTGAGCTGCCCTTTGAAACTTTCAGTCCAGCTCTTTCGCTTCATTGTTTCTCCCATGTGTCTCAGCTACTCTGTGTTTCAGAACAAGAGTCTCTTCTGACATGCACATTGATTTTTTTTCTTTCCTCTATTCCTAATTACCTTTTGCCTTCTTCAGGAATGTTTTTTTTTCTCCCACGGGTTATCAGACCTATTCTTGAGATGTTCTCAAAATTCAGGTGGGACGTACTCCAGGTCATAGTCTGGCTCTCCTGAACTTTTTTAAACTGTCTTCAGCTTCAGCCTGAAGTTACATGTGAGCAATGGATGGGCTGTTCCACAATCCACCCATGGAATTGTTTCTTCTGCTCATCTTGAGCTTCTCCATCATCATCTTCTACATATGTAGTGAATTTTATTTTTGCCTGCTCCATCCGAAGTCCATATGTAGAGTCACTATTTACATTGTTGAAAAAAAAAGGTATTTGCTATAAACAAGTCATTAGTTTATCTCATACAATCTCCAGCCTTGTTTCTCTGCTCAAGATCATAATTCCAACTTCTGCTCTACCTCTTTGTTTCCCACTTCTGCTTCCTATCACCAATAATTATCAGTGCACTGTGATAGCATGTTTGATCAAATTCTGACTAAAGAATTTGCTGAAATTCTTCAGTGCCTATCTCACTAGTTTGGGTAGTAGGTACATAAATTTGAAGAATGATTGCATTGATTGGCTTGCCTTCTATGTGGATAGACATAATCCTATCACAGACAGACCTGTACTTGAAGACAGATCTTGAAGTGTTCTTATTGACAATGACGTGGACACCATTCCTCTTGACTCTCTCCTTCTCGTAATAGAAAACCATATGCCTTTCTAGTTTTAAGTGTCCAATACCAGTCCATGCACAACCAATACCATTCATGCACAACTCATGAATGCTGTGTATCTAGCTTACTGATGTTTGTGCATTCCATTTTTTCCTTCCATTTTTTATAATTTCCAATTTTCCTAGAGTTATACTTCTGATATTCTAAGTTCCTGTTCCTAGATTTGGGCATTTGTTTCTTCTCCTTTTGAAATACACCCTATTTCAAAATGAAGATCCCAAAGTCTTTACTCCTAGAGACTTTGTTACATTAATATTGCCATGATCTCCTTGACCTTGAGAAAGTAGCTTCTTCTCAGTGACTGTTTGAGTGCCTCCCAACATTGTCTGACACCACCTCTGCCAATCTTCTCCTTCTATTCAGTAGACCTTCAGTATCTTACAATGTTCCTATCCAATGCATAAAGTTTTCAGCAGCTAAAGTGGGCAGTCAATTCTTTCTTTGTAGTGTGTTAGTTGTCTAGAAACTGCAGAAACCTATTTACTTTGGGTGATGCTACTGAACTCAAATTAACAGTGACATGGCCTCAACCTCACAACAGCAGACAATTCACCTCATTATTAGTAACTACAAATTATAAAAGTTCTGGTTTTCCTTCAACGTTTTATAACAAAATCCTAGCACATAAAGAATCTGAAATATTCTAGATTAGATCAGGAACATCAAGTCACTGCAAAAAAGATAGTTTAAAAATAGAAAAACATCAACACCATACTTTGAAGTAAATAAAAATAACACACTTTACGCAGGAGATAAATATAACAAAGAGATTATTAGAGGGGGATTTGTTAACTGCTTTTATTAAGCAGCCCTGAATCTGTCTAGATGAAATTAGTTAGTATCAGAGTTATACTGAAAACATATCAATTTTGTGGCAATTTTCTCCCATCTCTTGAGATTTCTTAAGGGCACAGTTCATCAGAATTAATTGCATGGAGTGTAAATTATAGAAGAATAGAAAAGAAAGGAAAAATTTCTGCCAGTGTTCAGGGGATAGCAAAGTCCATACCAAAGCCTCCAGAGAACCAATTAACATCCGTTGCTAGACTTTTGTGTGAAGCACTTTTATCAAAGAATATAAATGTAGAAGTCAAAGGTGACCTTTTTCATTCACTACTGTTCAAATTCAGTACCTTGCCTGACCCACTCTCCATGATGAACTCTGTGCTCCACTGTGTGGCAACATTTGTGATGCCCAGAGAGCAGATCTGACCAGTGAATGGTCACGGTGCTGTCTTCATCTCCACACGCACTCACAGGCCGCTCAAATAAGGAGAGCGAGGCTGCTGTGAAAGAAATCACTTGAACCTGTGAGAGATATCATTGAAAGAAAAACAATGTAATGTAGGAAGCATAATTGTTGCAAGAATGTTCCTTAGAGTTTAAGATTAATAACAGATAGATCTTGACCCAACAGTAATTTCTGCCATGTTATCTTTAAAAGAGAGTCATATTAAAAGACGGGAAAAGTTACAAGGTGGGCGAAACAGCTACCAAAGGTAGATCACTAATTGCTTTTAAGATCTGCTTGTCATTAAAGACCTATCAGCATGAAAGGTTTCACTATGATGAAGGACATTTTTCAAATTAGACTACTTCAGGGGTCAAAATGAATTCTAGGGACAGTTAGTAGAACTGATTGTTCACAAGTGTGGGTAGAATTGGAGAGGAAGACAGAAATCATTGTCGGCTCTGTCTAGTTTCATTGCTGTCCTCTCTGATACATAAATCCCTTCGTTACAAGCTATCAAACCAAAGCACACTCACAGTCCTGGAGTTGATGCTGCCTCACGGTGACCCTCTCAGGAAGGGTAGAATGACTGGGTGGGTTTCTGAGACTGACAGTGATTTCCAGGAGTAGAAAACCTTGTACAGGGCATAATTATGTGTGAGACTGGTACCGAAAATCTCACAACCTTATGAATGAACACTGGACCAATTAATTGGAAGAAGGATGAAAGAGAAATGTGGGTATACTGTTTATTAGGAGCCCTGGTGGCATAGTGGGTAATGCATCACACTCCTGACCAGAATGTCAGCAGTTTGAAAGTACTAACTATTCCATGAAGGAACAATGAGGCAGTGCGGCAATATTTTATGATAAAGCTTATTAATATTCCAAGTTAGTATATTAAGGATCCCATGGAGAAAAAGGAAGCCCTGGTTAAGAATTGGATAACAAGGTGGAATGCTGACCTCAGGTCAATAGTCTGAATTCACCATCCAGTCCATGGGAGAAAGATGAGATTTTCTGAGCTTCTAAAGATGTACAAGTTAAGAACCCCACACTGTCTTATAGCATCACTATATGCCCAAGTCAACTTAATGGTAATGAGTGAGTGAATAGTGGAAAGGGGTTGATTTTTTTTCTTACATAGGAAATTAAAGCTATGCATATACAAAATAACTACAATAAGAATTCCTTTAAAAAAAAATTTTTTTTGTTTGAAATGAACTTGTAAATCATCAAAGACTCCAAGTCCACTTCAGTTTTACTTTTCCTTCTTTTTTAGCCACTCAGACCAATACTTAGATTGGAGGGACAAGAAATCCGAAGGACTAAGAATTCCTTTTTTTGCTTTGCTTGGGTGTTTGGTTTGGTTTTTTTTGTTTGTTTGTTTGGGGGGGACCTCTGGTGGGAGTGGGAGGCCCAGTCTTGCTCCTGGAAAGCTGCTGCTGGATTTGAACTGCCACGCCAATGAACCACAGTCCTGTACCCAACCACTACACCACCGGGCCTCAGTCCAAGTAGTCCTTTATTATAAGCAAGAAAGAAACTATGATCTAATCCATTTCTTTCATGACCAAAATGTGTGGTTTTATAACCTATATTATAGTTCAATTGGAAGGGTGCAGTGATTGCATTTAATTTTTATTTTTATGATAAAATCCATAGTGCTCAACCGTGTCCTTCTCCTACTTACCTTCCCAGTTACATCCCCAAAAGCAAGAATTGATTCATTGGCATCAAGAGGGTCATACCAATAATCCATGCAAATTGGCGTTGCTTTCAGGCCTTGGAGTTTGTATTGACAAGAAAATTCTTCTTTAGACAGCAGATCATAGAAACAAATCTCTTTACTGGTAAAAGCCACCGCGATCTAAAGTAACAGAGTTGAAAGTTAGAAAACATCTCTGAGGGATCTAATGGAATCAGTATGCAAAGTGGATTTACAAATCTTTATGACTAACTCAGACTGAGAGGTGGATTTAATTTTCTCTTCCTTGAGAGAAAGAAAAAGAATAACAAAAAAGCAGGTCATGGTGACCCACACAGTACAGAGCATGAAGTAATTAAACAATAACGCCCAAAGATCTTTTATCTTTCCTCAGAGGGCTCTTAACATTATCACAGATGTGGAACATTGTGGCACAAATGTGCTTTTTTAACTTTGGATTCTTGCTGAGAAGAAACGTTTCCCATTAAAAGCTTTTGGACATGCTTCCTTTACTCTCACCTCTCCACACACCCACCCACTTCCTCCACCCATGTGAAACTCAAGGCAAATCATGGGGAAAGACAAAGATACAGAGTCTGGAGAACTTTACAAAGTATCTTTTTGCAAAAATAAACCGACTAAAATTCTGAATGTAGCCTTTCTACACAGATAAATCCTAGATGCAATAAAAAAATGGTGTAACAATGTAAAGGTGTTATTGCAAAGTTTAAGCACAAACCTACGGATGTCATGTACAAAAGTAAAATGTACAGATAATCAGATGATCTACTTCTATAAAGTAGAATCAACCACAATGACATGGATGGAGTCCAGCCTGTGGAAGTAAACCTTTGAAACCTTCATTAGCCAATTCTGCATGCAAGGCAATTCAGTCAATGCAACCATACATGGAACCTGAACATTGTTTAAGAGGCAGCTGAGAACACATGAATGTTTAAATCGTTAGTGATGTGGGTCAGGGTTGTGTTCTCTCACAAAATATATTCAATTTGAATGCTGAGCCTATAAACAGAGCAACTGGGCTCAATGAAGAAGAATACGGCAGGAAGACTTATTAACAACCTGTGATCGATTTGAACATGACCCCATCTGGCTAGCTGAAAGTGAAGAGGAGTTGGAACACTTGCTGACAAAAAGCAAGGATTGTAGCCTTCAGAGTGATTGACAACTCGCTGTAAAGGAAACACACATCCTCACCACTAGACCAACGAGTACGACCATGATACACAGAAAAATAATCAAAGCTGTCAAGGATTTCCTCTTGCTTGATTCCACAATCAGTGTCCAGAGACACAGTTTTCAACAGATTATATGATGTATAACATTGGTTGAATCTATTGGAGAAGATCATGTTCAAGTATTGATAAGCCATGATACTACTTTGAGAACTAAGGTGTCTCTCACATCGAAGAAATCAAACTCACTATCAATGAATGAATTTCCAATGCAGAGTCACCCTATTGGACAGTATAACACTATCCTTGTGGGTTTTCAAGATGGCAAGTACTCTTAATGGGAGTTTTTCACTCCCATTCTTTCTCCAGTGGGGCACCTGGCAGTTTCAAACTGCTCACCTTCTAGCAGCGATTGCCAGTAGAACAAATAAATCTGTCTTAGAAGAAGCTCAGTGACAATGCTGCTGAGAGGCAAGGATTGTGAGATGCGTGTATTTTGAACATGCATTATCAGGAAAGAGAACTCCCTGGAAAAGGACATCCTGCTGGAGAAAGTGGAGGCGCAGCGATAAAGAAGACCTTTAACAAGATTGCTCAACATGTGACTTCAACAATGAGTTCAAAGCTAAGAGCAATTGTGAGGGTGGTGATGTCTTGCGCTCCTTATGGGTTGCTGTGAGTCAAAGCAGACTCAAGGACACCCAACCGTGACACCTTGATCAAACAGGTTGTCCACCTTCAGATCTCCCTGGTGGGTAATTTTGATGTATGCAAAAACTCACCATCAAGATAAAGCCATAAATTGATGCAATGCTAGAAAGAGTCACAAGTCTATGTCAAAAAGGTTAAAAGGCAGATACCAGGCCAACAGGCTGAAAGGGATTCCTATGTGTACCCCTTTCCAAAAGAAAGTTATCCAACGAAATACAGAAATTACCAAAAGATATTATTAAACCACTCACAAGTAAAATTTTGCTGAAATTTTTTCAGTCTGTGTGCTGAGTAAATCTTCTGAGGGACGCCACATGATATACAAAGAGGAACATGGCACCAAGACTTATGTGGGGGCTTATTAAAAACCTGAAACACATAGATGGTACTATTTTGCTTGCTGAAAGTAAGAGGAACTTAAAACCCATGCCAATGCAGCTTTCAGGATGAATTAAACTCATTGTAAAGCAAACAAAAATTCTTACAACTTGACCAATCAACAACATCAAAATAAAAGGAAAAAAGAGTGAACTTGTCCAGGATTTCATTTTGCTTAGGTTTACAATCAATCCTCTGAGAAGCAAGAGTCAAGAAATCAAACAATGTATATCATCAGGAAATACTTCTCCAAAAGACCTTGGTAAAGCATGAAAGAGCAAAGATGTCACATTGAGTACTAAAATCTGTTTAACCCTAGTCATGATGATTTTAATCCCTACATATGTAACTGAAAGCTCAATAATGGGCAAGGAAGTTCATTCAATTTGAATTATGGTTTTGATGGATAATATTGAATACAATATGGATTGTTAGATGAATGAACAAATCTCTATAGAAAGACATACAGCCATAATCATTCTTAGAAACAATTCCTAGTCCAACGTAATTTTACATACTTTGGACATACTTTTGGAAAGAAGGTATTCCTGGTGATAGAGTTGGGTAAGCTTTGGGCTTCTAATCGCAAGGTTGATGGTTCAAACCCACCAGCCACTTCCTGGGATCGAGCTGAAGCTATCTGCTCCTGCTAAGATTTACAGCATCAAAAACCTTTGTGAAGTGGCCCTGCCTTAGAACCTCCTGGAGAGCAGTGGATTTTAAAAGTGTGTTAGGTTAAGGTGCTCGTAAAGAAAGAGGGTCAGCGAAAAGGAGGTGAACTTCCAACAAGGTAGGTCGGCTTCACACCTGTAACAATGGAGCCCACACAGCGTTGCTTGTGGGGATGGCAGAGGAGCGGGGGTGTTGCCCTCTGTTAGACACAGGGTCACTGTGAGTGGGAACCCATTCAACAGCATCCAACCATAACAATGCCCCCCCCAATACAGGAAACAAATAAGGATGTTAAACAAGCGAGCAAGTCCACGTACACACAATTTGTATAATTCAGTCTGCTGGAAATTCTACCGGATACATATTCCATTTTTTCCAGAGCAGCAACAGCAGACAACACCAAGAAGGCGTGTGGAACAGAAGATGTAGAATCAAAGCGACACATCAACCACTCATAATGTGTGATATTCTGATCCTGATCCAAACACACTAGTAAAAGTTTACAAGATGATCAAGAAAATATCAACATGATTTTATATGTGATGCTATGTCAGGATCACTGCTATTTCTTAAGTGCCATAGTAATATTGCAGTTATGTCAAACAAAGAGATGTGCCTTTCAGAAATACTGGAATACTTTCTGATGAACTAATTAGATGTTTTAGAATTTAATATAGGGAAGGTATAAATGAAACAAATATGACCACGACTTAAAAATGATGAAAGGGAAACATTGAGTACATCACATTCTTAATATTATTATCTCTGCTTCTGTGTGTGTTTTAAAATTTTATAGTAAAAATTTGCCATCTGCCTAATATGAAATTTTAATAATAACAACACTTAAACTGTGACTAAAGGCAACTTTTTTTTAGGCTATAATCTCTTTCCTGAGTATAGTTATAGGAAAATATTTGAATTGAGTGGGCCCTACCTATCAGAAATAAAAACTCGATTAATGTAGTAATCAAAATCAGATAAGCATTCCTCTTAATTGCATGGAGCTGTGCCATGTACTGTAATAGCTTCTCAGCTCTGCATATAGATCCATGATCCTGCTGCAAACTACAGAGTCGTAAAGGTCATGCTGGCTACTACAGCAGCATGGCCACATTGGGGAAAGTGCCAAGAATCTGAGTCATTATCAGCAGAGTCATTAAAAGATACCCGAGAGAGCAGCTTGAAAAAAAATGAGGAGCTCACTTGGCTCTACTTGCATTCCTTCTGGGTCAGACAACAGGCCCCCACAGAATAATACAGCACTCTGCTTTCGCTAGTGCTCAACGTGTGTGCCGATCGGAAGCCTTATCCCACCATTGTATCCCCTTCTAAGAGATGTATTATTAAAGACTCCATACCTTGTTTGCATTTTCCAGAGAAACGAGGCTTGTCACCCACAAGTGTTTGAGCTTGGTAGCATCTGAAGTGATGGGAAGTATTTCTTGCAGCTTTAAATTCTCTCCCCAGAATCCTAATATACCATCCTTACTAATGGTCAGATAGCGGTTTGAACTTTTTAAGAAAATTACTTTTTGGATGGTGTCCTTGTGCTTCACTGGAAGGAATTCAAGGGCATCCCACTGGGGAACCACTGTGGCCTTTGCTCGTTCATCTTTCTCATAGAGCGCTACCAGGATCAATGAGCTCAGCTTGTCCCAATTAATGAAGCCATCTTGGGTCACATCTGCTCTGTCAAAGAGCTCCTGATAGTCTTGGTCTGTGCCCCAACCAACAGTCTCCTTCATCCTCTCCACAAACACGTCTCTGGACATAGAGATGGTTTGTCTTGACTCTGGGGACTTCAAACAAAAATAAAAAGTCATACAATGATAAGTACATCACATGCAGAGGGAACATTCTGCTGCCCAACTTGGTGGCTTAAGTTGCCAATTCTCTCAACGAGCAAAGAAAAATGCTCAATATTTCCTAGCAGCACTGTACTTAAATGAACTGGGCATTCTTTCAATGTGCAAAGAGAAATATCTCTTGCCTCCTATAAAAGCATTATGCTTAAATGAACTGGGGCTGGGGAGCAAAGAAAATTGATATGGCTAGCTGCTAACACCCTTGACTTTTGTCACTAACTAACAGAAGCGTCAACAATTTAGGACATAAAATATCCCTTTTGAAATCACAGAGATGCCCAGGCTGACTCCTTGAGACTCCTGCACCTAAAGCATCAGGTACATTTCCTGGTGATGGTAGACAGCAGAATAATTGTGCTTCCTCCACTCCTCCTAAATAGGTCCATGATCCAATTCCCAACAATTGGAATGTTACCTTTCATGGTAAAAGGGCAAAATGCCATTAAATTATATTTAATGGATCTTGAGCTAAGACATGATCTTTTATTATCAAGTGGGCCCAATGCAATCCACAAGAGTGAGAATTTTCATCAGGTTTTCATCACGAGGCAGGCAGAAGTATCTGACTCAGAGAAGACATGAAAACAGAACCAGAAGCAAGAGTGGCACAGGCCCACTTGACAAGGAAAGCAGTCAGCTACTGGATGCTTGAAAGCATCAAGGAAACAGAATACCATACATACTCGTGTTAAATCGAGGGTTTCAGCACATTTTTCAGCACATTTTTTAATGCAGTCTTGTGACAAAATTAGATGTCTCAGTTGATATTCAGGTCGGCTTATACTCAAGTATATACAGCACTCCAAAGCAAACCCAGTCCAAAGCACCTTGGTTTTAACCCTGGGGACTCATTTCAGATTCGTGGCCTCCAAAATTGTCAAATAATAAACATGTTGTTTTAAACCACTGAATGTCTGGTGTGGTGATTTGTTGCAGAAACAAAGAGAAATAATGTACTTGTTTTAGAAAATGGGTGAATGCCCAAAGACAGTTTGTAACAGACATTTTATTTATACTCACTGAAATGGTAATCCAAAGACAAGGTATCTACCTTTTGGTACACACCAATACAAAGAACAATATCTCTCTGTCAAGTAAGTACATGTCTTATTTTGACAGATTATTCAATTCAGTGAGATTCATGATGACAGAATGAGTTTCCCCATGTATCTGAGGGAGAAGAGTCAGGGGTGGCAGGGCCCACTGAGAGAGGTAAAACTGTAAAGAATAAACAAAAGTAGCTTTCGTCCTGATGCTGCCAATAGTTGTGGAAACTATCGACAAGTCTGAATCTTGATTTTCCCACCTGAAAAAAAAGTATAGCAATTTTTTTAGGAGATTGTTTTGAAGATTAGCTGAGATACCATTTAAGCAAGAAGTCTGTGATTAGATGACTAACGGAGGTTAGGTCTTGCTTTTAATTGTGAACTTTCCAAGATTTAATTGGTGCCTGGCACGTTCAATTATTCAAAAGTCTCATCATCCATACCTTAGTTAAATTAATTTCACTCTAAAATTGTGATAGATGGAAAAATTTCAGTAACTGAGATTGTAAGTTGGCATCAGAAGTATGCTCCAATGTAGCCCAAACTGTAAAGTGCTCTGATAACTAAATCAACATTGATCTTTTAAACTGTTGTAGACATGGCATCCGTCAGTATCTTTTGCCCATTATCATCTTATTAAACATTTTAAAAGATGATTTCCATTCATTCTCTTGATATTCTCTAACAATTCATTTTTATTTCTGAGAATAAGAAATTTCTCTGCCTGATAAATATTTGTTAGTTTATAGTCTTACATTCAAGTATAGGAAATTGCAAATAGATCACTAATGGAAAGTCTTCTTAAAGTAACTTAAACAATTACCTACATAGAGTTTTCTGTACAGTCAGAAAGCCAATTTTAGTGGCAAAAAATATGAGAAATCTCCCCAAATTATAGAATCTTATCCCAAAGTGCAATTGTATGTTATGCCTGGTAATTCCATTGCTGACTGCTCACTCAATATCTCTTCTGTTTGAGAAAAAAATCATATTTTTGCTCTATTTTGGAGTTTTGCTGTAACTGAAAAATACATACACATTTCAAAAAGCGTTCCCTCTTGATGAATATGTAGTTTATATCTATTAACTCTATTACATTCCAACTTGAATAGCAAAGTTATTGTTATTAACGTGTGTGACTTTAGCAAGCTTAAATACAACTACATTAAATTTTTCACACAACTAATTCTCACATTATCAGGGGTTCCATTTGCTCTATAATTAATTCATTCAATCCATCCCACAGTACATCTCACACCCTGTGGTAAGGTAAATGAAACTCTAAGTCATAACCTCAGTTATTTTTCCTCCAAATAGTAATCATAAAACCTAACTTTTAGGGCTTTTATCAAACTTAATGGATAAATTTATGTGCAGATAGCACATGGGATGAGTTGATGTACATATAGCACATTCATACTCAATGAATGTTAATTCCAGGCCAGAAGGTTTATAGACTACAAATAGAGTCATCACACAGACAATAGCTGTTCTCTGAGGATTTAACTAAATTAATTTGGGGGGAGGAGGTATACAAATTGTTCATTTTAGTAAATTTTGCTATCAGAAATGGCTAGTTGCTAATTAAGTGCCTCCAAGAGACTTTTTAGAGAGGTACAAAAAAAACGTGGAGGAGACTCCGCCAACAGAGGTTATCTGAGGTTCCTCGGCTTTCAAGGCCATTACTGTCTTAGTAGCAGATGCTTGTGTTCATCAATGCAACATAGTGATGTGCTCTTCATAAGAGACACTGGAGTCGCGGGGAGGAGACAGGCTAGTCAAGGTGCAGTGAGGCAGTGATGAAGCATACAACTTTCCTCTAGTTGCTGAAGGTTTCCTCCCACCCCCCCAATCCCCCAACTATCATGGCCCCAATTCTACCTTACAAATCCACCTGGACTGGAGAAGGAACACTGCTAGGTATGGCAGCTGGAAATACGGGGAACTCAGGACAGACGAACCCCTCGGGGCCAGTGGTGAGATTAGAGTTACTGGATGGGTGGAGAGAAGGTGGGGGTAGAGAGAAGGAACCAACTACAAGGATCTACACATAATCTCCTATCTGAGGGATATACATCAGAGAAGTGGGTGGGGGGAGATGTCGGACAATGTAAGATATGACAGAACAATAATAATTTATAAAGTATTAAGGGTTGGTGGGGGAGGGGTGCAGGATCAGAGGGGAAAGGACAGGAAGCTGATATCAAGGGATCAAATGGAAAAGCAAATATCTGGAGAATGATGATGGCAGCAGACATGTGAAGGTGCTTGGCACAATATATGTATTTATGTATTGTGAAAAATGAAGTACAAGCCCCCCCAAAAATGATTTTTAATTAAAAATTTTTTTTAAAAAAGAGACATTGGGGGAAAACACTTGGAAGTCTGGTGAATGTAAACTTGACCTGTCCCTAGAAACAAAGACTATTTAATCTATAGACCATGCTATCCATGAAAGTAATTGTAGTTTCCATTTTGTCCTAAGCCACTTTAACACTAAGCCAGAGTTCCTCGTACTAGACTTCTTGGGAAAAGGTGAATCTTCACAGAAAGGATGCTAACTCTATCATCTAAAAGTCAATTTGCAAATCTTGTTTTACTTACTCTCAATTTATATTAGATTTTGCAGCAACAAGTAGAATAATTTATTTTTGAACTATATTAGGATATAATATTTTTCTAGCAAATAATTTTATAAGGTCAAGATTTTTAAAATTTAATCTTTTATTTATTTGTTGATCCCTGTGCAAATATACCTTGATCAGCACTAATTAATTTAGAATCTGACTTCTATGCCCAAATTTGTCACAAATAACCTTAGTCCAGTAATAACATTTCTCAGGATTTGTGTGAGTCTTCAAGATATTTTGTTTAGAAATCTATCTTTAAATTAAATAGTTGTGTCTAAATATTGTGCGAAAGTTGAGCCCCTAGCCAAAAGAACCTAAGCACAAGAAGTTGGAGCATAGCTTTGAAGATTTACTCTCAATAGTAATAATAAAATAATATATATTATATAATATAATTATATATTATTATATTATAATAATGTATTGTATAATATATAATAGTGTATGTAATGATATATAATATAATAATAATAAAATCAACCTAACAACTGCATTTGAACACTACTTATTTTGCTTAAATGGAGTCCTGGTGGTGTAGTGGATCCACATTGGGCTGAGATCTGCCAGGTGAGCAGTTCAAAACCATGAACAGCTATTGTGAAAAAGACTGGAATTCCTACTTCCATAAACACTTACAGTCTTGGCTGGACACCCACAGGGGTCTCTATGAGTCAGAGCTGACTCAAATGCAGTGAGTATTATCCAGAAAATACATCACATCAACATGACACTAAATTCATGAGCACATAGTTACTATAGCCAACCCAATGCCATCAAGTCAATTTGACTCGTGTGAACCTAAATTAAAGGGCTCAATGAGGCTGTAGATAGCCACATCTTTCTCTTGTGGAGTAACTGGTGGATTTGAACCATGATGTTGCAACTGGCAATTTAGTGCTCAACTGACAACTCTACCAAGAGAACAAAGCTTAGTATATATAGCTAAGGAAATATTTGGAATTTTGTCAGTTTTACTCAATTACAAACTATAAAGCTTAAAATAGTTAATTCTCTGTTACACTAATGAAAATTTTATTATAATGGCTTCTATATAAACTTCTTTCCAGCACACACTGGTTCCAATTTGATTGTAGACCTTTCAAATAAAAAGAGTGAATACTGGATTTTGAAGCTATCTTACTTTACTACTATGATACCCATTCCAGGATGTAGCAATATAATCATTTAAGAACCAATGGTACTGAAAAGAGAAATTCAAACTACACTGAAGGTATTGCCAAAAGGCAAGGTTGTGGGAATTGACAAAATACCAAATCATATGTTTCACCACACAAATGCAACTCCAATGGACTCATTTGTTTAAATAATAACAACACAAACAGATGATATACAAAGTCACCCTACCACAAAGAATTCACTGATGGTCCACCATTTCAGGAGCAGCAGGTGCTCAAGAACCTTTAGTACTGAAGTATCCTGGCTGCTCTGCAGGGATTGATGAAGAACAACCACAGGAAGGGTTAACATGCCAATAGAAATGTATCAGGAAATCAATGCAAGTCTGGAGCTGGTCATTTTGAAAAAGGGGATTCAACAGAATTCAGAAATTATGAAAAAACAGAATTATTGTCACACACAAGTAAAATGTTACTGAAGATACTTCAAAACGGTTACTGCGGAACTTAGGCAAGAAACTGCCAGAAATTCAAACCAGGTTCAGAAGAGGGAGTGAAAGGTAATATATCTACCATTGCTGGCATGAGATAGAACTTTACTGTAAAAAGAGAATATCTGAAAGATGTTTGCCATGTTTTCCTGAGTATGCAAAGTTATATGACCGTGAGGATCATAACTATGGATCACATTGAGAAGAACAGGAATTCCAGAACACTTCATTGTGCTCATAGGGAACTTATACATGAACCGAAAGGCAGTTATTCACATAAGACAAGGATTCTGCATGGATGTAAATCAGGAAAGTAATTTGTCAGGATTATACCCTTTCATCATACTTATTCAATTGGTGCACTGAACAAATAACATGAGAAGTTGGACTGTGTGAACAAGAACACAGCATGAGAATTAGAGGGAGACACTTTAACATTCTATGATTTGCAGATGACACAAACTTGTTTCCTAAAAGCAAAGAGAACTTTCAGCACTAATTGATGAAGAGCAAGGATTGCCATCTTCAATATAGATTACAATTCAATGTAAGGAACAAAACTTTCAAAGCTAAATCCAATCAGGATATCATGAGAAGTGGAGAAAATACTAAAGTTTTCAAACAGTCATTATATTTGGATTTACAATCAATGTCCATGGCAGCAGGACCAAATTGCCAGATCAATAAGTCAAACAACAGGAATAGCCATCAGCAATTTTCTTTTAACATTTACATAGTGTTAAAAGCAAAGGTGTAATTTTGAGCAGTCAGCGGCGGCACTTGACCCAGGTCCTTCCTGATAGTTTCATTCACCTCATATGCATGTGAAAGCTGGTCAGTAATCAGGAAGGCTAATTGATAGCATTAAATTATGGTGTGGAGGAATAACGTTGTCAGAAGAAAGAATAAATCCCCCTTGAAGAAAGAAGTGTAAGCAGACTGCTCCTTGGACTACAGGATGAAAAGACTTTATCTTCCATGTTTTGGAAAAGCTACCAGGAAGAAATGGTGACAATATTCAAAGAAATGGATTGACACGGAGCCTGGAAAAATGGACTCAAACAGTTGGGAGGCTGGCACAAACCCAGGAAATGCTTCATTCTATTGTGAGTGGGGACATCGTTTGAGAAGTGAATCAAGGACATTTAACAACCTATGAGTCAAACTTCTCTGTCTGGAGTTTTTGAGGTGAAAAATGGCATTATCAAGAAAGCTGATGGTGCCCCGCTATCAAAAGATACAGCATCTGGGGTCTTAAAGGCTTGAAGATAAATAAGCAGCCGTCCAGCTTAGAAGCAACAAAGCCCACATGGAAGAAGCACACCAGTCTGTCACCACTAGGTGTTGAAGGTATCAGGCATCAAGAAACTAAAAATTTTATTAGTGCGAATGAAGAGGAGTACAGGTTGGGGACCCAAAGTCCATCTGTAGATAAAGGACTTCTTCTTACAGCGACGTTGCAGGGAGAAGACAAACTAGTTAGGGTGTAGTGTAGCAGTGATAAAACATACAACTCTTCTCTAGTTCTTCGATGTTTTCTCCTTCCCACTATCATAATCCTAATTCTACCTTACGAGTCCAACTAGACCAGAGGATATACATTGGCACAGATAGGAGTTGGAAACAGGGAATCCAGGACAGATGATCTTTTTAGGACCAGTGATGTGAGTGGCAATACCAGGAAGGTGGAGGGAACGTGGGGTAGGAAGGGGGAACCAATTATAAAGATCTACATATAACCTCCTCCCTGGGGTATGGACAACGGGGAAGTGGGTGAAGGGAGACATCAGAGAGTGTAAGATATGACAAGGTAATAATAAATGGTCATATAAATGATCATATAAATGATCAAAGGTTGATGAAGGGGGGTGTTGTGGGGAGGGAGTGGGAAAAAATGAGGAGCCAATGCCAAAGGCTCAGAGAGAAAGTGAATGTTAAGAGAATGATAAGGACAGCAGATGTATAGATGTGCTTCACACAAAATGGACTTATATATGGACTGTGATGAGTTGTATGAGGCCCCAATAAAAGGATTTTTTAAAATAAGACTAATTTAAAAATGAAAAGTTCTATGATAGGCACTATTGCACTGTTTGATCATCCTCAAGCCTTTAAGGTCTCAGACATTATATCTCTTGATAGCCGGGTACCATCAGCCATCCTCACCACTCTTTCTCATGTCCCCACTTGTCCTCAGTGATCATCTCAGGAAAGTGCATACACAGTGATATGTTTTTTTCCTATTTGATGCCTGAGACCTGATCCTTTTGACACCTCTCGGTCACACTGGCTGGTTTGTTTCTTCTTTGTGGGCTTCGACACTTCTTGGCTAGTTGGCCGTTTGTTTATCTTCAGGCTTTGAAACCCCAGACTGTATATCATTTGATATCTGGATGCCATTTGTTTTCTTCACCACATATGCTTATGCACCTATTTGACTTCAGTGATCATATTGAGTCAGTGAGCATCATGGCCAGATTCATAGAACAAAGTGTTCTTGCATTGAGGGAGTGCCTGGGTGGGGTTCCAAGGTCCAGCTGCTGCCTTAGCATCAAAGGACAAAAAAACATATCATTATGTGCCCACCGTCCCAACATGACCACTGAGGACGAACGGGTGCAGAGGCAGACAGAGCTGAGGAAACTGATGGCACCCAGCCACCAAACGATAAAGTAGATGGGATCTTAAAGACTTGAAGGTGAACAAGTGGCCACCCAGTGTGGAAGCAGCAAAGCCCACATAGAAGAAGCACACCGACCTGTGTGACCACGAGGGAACAGCTATCAAACATCAAAGAACAAGAATCAAATCAATAAGAATGAGGGGGAGAGCAGGGTGGGGACCTAAGGCCCACTTGTGGGCATTGGACACCCCCTTACAGGGGAGTCACAAAGAGGAGACAGATCAGCCAAGGGGCAGTGGCTGATGCATAGAACTTGAAGCATAAAACTTTCCACTATTTCCTGAAGACTTCCTCCCCCCAACCATCATGGTCCCAACTCTGCCCTGCAGTTCCAGCTGGACTGGAGGAGGTACACTGGCGGAGATGGGAGCTAGAAATGCAGGGAACTCAGGGTGGATAAAACCCTTGGGGTCATTGGTGGGAGTGGAGTTGCTAGATGGGTGGAGGGAGGGTAGGGAGGAGAGAGGATGCCAGCTATGGGGATTTGCAGACTGTCTCCTATGTGGAGGACAGATGCAAGGAGGAGTGGGCAGAGGGAGATGCCGGGCAGTGTAAGATATGGCAAAACAATAATGATTGCAGAGTAATGAGGACTGGGGGAGGGAGGGAAATAGATAGAGGGGGAAAGAAGAGAAGCTCATATCAAGGGCCCAAGTGGAAAGTTGGATGTTGGGAGAATGTTGATGAAGGCAGGCATGTGGGGGTGCTTCGCACAGTATATGTAACTATACTGTATTGAACTATGTATGATGAACAGCGATGTATGAGCCCCCAATAAAGTGATTAAATAATAAAAAAATGTGCTCACACCAAAAAAAAAAGAAAATTTTCTAAAAAGAAAAACGGCATTATTACCCATAAAGTGAAACTTAGATTAAAGGTTAAAAGGATATGAGCCATAATGAAACAACTCTTTCTTTCAACTCTTCCTAAAATGTTTGAAAATTTATTTTGCTACTATATTTGAACTATATGATCTCTGGCTATGCAATAGTTAATACTCAGCTGCTAAGCAAACAATGGTTTTTACCCAGCAGCCGCAGGCAAAAAGAGTTGGCCATCTCTTCCCATAAATATTGCAGTCAAGAAAGCCCTTCAAAGATGGTCTAGTGTGTTACATGGTGTCACTAGACACCTTACAAAAACATCGATTGATCTATTAAGAAAGTAACCAGTTATTGCTTCCAATTATTTTTCTTAAGGACCAGGAAACTAATACGCCCTGAATGCCTGGTGGATTATCTCTGTAGGCAAAATTCCAGACTTTTAGAAAATCTTCTTATCAACCCAGACTTATTTTTTAATATTATAAATATCAATTCCTTTAACTTAGAAAGCATTTTCTGCAGCAACCACCAGTTCTAGTGAAATTCTGCCTTTCATTAAAATAGCATGAACTCTGTAAAACTCTCTCAGCCTCTGAGGTTTGTACTACTCAGACTTCACTGGATCATATATTAGAACTGAGAGTTAAATACAAATGAAATACTTCTACTCTACACCCCTACTAAGAAACCTGACAATCTTTTCATCATTAAGAAGGATAATCAATTGACAAGTTGTGAGTAAGCCAACACATTTAAAAATTATTTACTTTTGTACATAATAATTCTTGCCTTTCTTGCTATGAACCCAGAATAATTCAATGGTAATAAACCCATATAAAATATAAAATACAGAGAAGCCTATACTTTAAATACTAATGCCACAGTTTTCAATTTTTTTCTAGACAGAAATGTACTCATATATAATAGTCTATGATTTACCAAATAGGAGCATGATATACATCTTTTTGTATGCTGCTTTTAATACCTTATATCATATCACGAAGTTATATATATTTCAATAGATTTTCATCTTTATCATCATGTTCAAAAGTCTACATAATATGTGGAAAGAAAATACAATTACTTATAGCCACCTAGTATTAAAAATTTCAGTAGTTTCCAATGCTTCTTCTATAAATAGTCCTATCATAAACATCCATATCATAAATCTTTGCTCAGCTGTTCAATTATTTCCTGGGGGAAATTTCCTAGAAACAGAACTGCCGAGTTTCAAATTTTGCATATTTTTAAAGGTTTTGATCTATCTTTTCAAATCCCTCCTCTTGTAAGCTGTACCAATTTACATGCCAGTCAACAAAGTGTGTGATTGCTCAAACCCCTGTCCTCACCACCTTCAGGGATTATTCTGCTTAACACTTGACAATTGGTTGCTGAAATGCAGCACTAGTGATCGTAGACATCTGTACACTTTCCGGCCAAAGAAGAACAATACATTCCTCAAAGCATCCACTTAAGTCTAGCTTTCAAAAAATAGCAACCCTCAGAAATACTGTTTATGCGCTTTGCTTCTTCCCTAACTCTTTCTTATAGCGATATGTAAGAATTGGAGGGGGAAAGAAAAGCCCTCTTCCTTTCTACAACTTTGTAAATAAGGATTTACCCGAGACAAGATTACAGGTACAGGTTTAAATCTCTGGTCAGAATAAAATCTGACTCGCAAATGCTAGTTTTGTTGTAGCTTTCCTTCATCAAAGCCTGGCGTAGATAACTGTCCCTGATGCCACGGTCTCTGCCCTCATCCATAGGTAAGGATGTGCTTCAGGAATCAGAAGATCAATGTCAAAAAGTGACTTGTAAGCCTGTGGGAGAAATATTTTCATTCTTTCATCCATCATCTCACATATACTGGGGATGAACACTAGGTAAAGGAGAAGGAAATAGGTGTTAAATGTGGCTATTCATTCAAACAATAAGTATTAAGTGCTTACTTCATGCACAGCAATGTTTTAAGTGTTCAGTATCAGCTGTGAACAAGAAAACAAAATCTATTCTCAAATAATTCAGATTTCTCTGAAGACACTAGGTGTGCAAGTCATAGTAAGTAACACAAAGTTCTGGAATACCAAAAATACAAAGAACACAACCATTCCACACATTACTATGGTTTCTACTTGTAAGATGAGTTAGCTTTTAGTTATGTCATGGACATTCCATAAACAGAAATTTTGTATGGAGCAGAAATGTGTCCTTCATTTGAAAGCTTTCTTTTTCCCTTCACCTCATTTTTTCTTTTGTTTTACAAATATTGCATTGTACCACATCATTAGAATTCTGCAATAGTCCTTTCTTCACTCCATGAAAAAAAATAGCTTCTAATAGTATCTCAGAATCTTGTTTTTCTACAGAACCTGCTGGTTTTATCAAGCACCTCACCAAAAATAATATTTCTTCTGTCAAATATTTGGCATGATTTGGGGGTAATGTTCTGTGACAGCTGACTGAGTGTACAGTATCAAAGTGCATCCACTCCCTCTAGCTCTATAATTAAATTTAAAATTAACATGCTGCTTGCTCATGCTTCATTCTGTTGTACCTGCCTCAATTTCCCTTGGTTACACCGTGCATGAGCGATGAATATGTATAAGGGTTTGCTGTCAAACTCTGTGAGCGTCTCTGGAGCAGGAGATTAGATGTGCTATTTCAAAACAGATGCATCCCTTTATCTCACCCCGGCAATTTTCACCAGCAATGAACATTTATGAGAGACTGAACAATGGAAAGACTATCCAAGGTTCATATCACTCTTTGTCCTTTCTGCTTCAATGGACTTAAGTTGATTTTAATTTTCATTTATGCTATGCTATCAATGATTCAAGAGCTCACCAACCTAAAAGGAGTTAAAAATGCAGGCCTTGAAACCCTGGACTGAAGTCAAGGTTTTCAACTAGACTCTCCAGAACCAAAATTCCAACATTAAATTTCCTCTAGACCTGGTGAATTCCAAGTGATTTAGAGCTGCAAATAGGGGTGGGGTAGATAAATCATCCTTCAAATGAATGTACTGTCCTTGAGAAATGTAATTTTCCAGACAATTCCCTCTTAAAGTTGTGGAAGCTTTTCACTCTTTGCTATAACTAAGAGGATATTTTCACTATTGTCACTATTTGACTTAAGTTAGAAAAATGTGGGATAGAGGTGACAGAGGGTATGATGAAGCCAACATACAACTGAGATTTACTGATCCTCATTTGGAAATCTCAGGTTAACATAGATAAGGATATACTTTTCTTTTTTGATAATTTTATTGGGGGCTCTTACAGCTACTATAGCATTCGGTACATCATTTCTATCAAGCACATTTGCACACATGTTGCCACATACATTTCCAAACTTTTTCCACTTGAACCCTTGGTACTATTTCATATCCCACACTGTCCAATGTGTCCCTTCATTCACTTCCCTGTTAAGGATATGCTTTTCAAACACTTAATTTCCTTTTGTTTGGCCAAAGATTTTCATGTTTCCATAGAATCATAAAGTAATGGCTTAAAGTTGGAAAGAAATTTACCAAATATACACCATACTCTTCTACTCAATGGAAGAAACTGAGGCCAAATGGATTTTTCAAGTCTTCTTTGAGGTTCTTCTCCATTGCTGCCAGAGGCAGGCCTGGATCTGAGGATTCTCAATTATTAATATCTTTTCTCTATGCCCTAAATATGTAGATTTCAGTGATTCTCTAGGTAGCACAGTCATCAAATAAGAAAAGCAGTGGGTATATGTACACACAAATCATCTCCTGCTTTTGAGAAAAATTCCTTATTGATAACTCTCCAGTTTTATAAATGAGATTCTGATATTTTACACATAAACATTGAGTCAACACATTCCACACCAAATTATATAAAGGTCAAACATTTCTTATTAAGGTTATGGGAATTCATTAAACTCTTGAACCCTTCTGTGGCAGTTACATAATCTGGTGTCAAAATGGGACTTAAGAGTGAAGGGATAGAGTCTAGTCTGTCAATCAGGTCAAAGTCAATGAGGCCTCTGTGTGGGCATGGCCTTCTGCTGAGAATTCTGGGAATTCCTATAGTTCCTCCTTAGAGGCAGGACACACTGTCTCTCTCGGCTCACTCCCTAAGAGACTCTCGACTAACAAGCCACATGAAGCTATGCTGATGGCAGTGAGACCCCTGGATCTGAAGAAGCCACTGGAGACCCCTGCCAGTGCTGAGATTCTTACAATGCCTCTGGATCCACAAGTCTTCCCATCCACTGGTCTGTGATCTTCCTGCATTCAGCAGCACTGCATGTGTTTCATGAGTATGAGAGTGCTTTTATAGATTGGTATTGTACATAGAGGCTAATATCAGACATATGGTCTTGAGTTGACTGGGTTGGCAGGTTTTCTCAATATTCACTTGTTCTTGTATATAAAGCTCTTTCCCATACACATATGAGTTTCTCTCCTCTACCCAGACTAACACACCTTTCCAAACAATAAATCAACAGCAGGAGCCCTGGGGGCAGATTGGGCTATGAGTTGGTCTATCAATCAAAAGCACAGCTCTCTGTAGAAAAGAAAAGAAGAGGCTTTCTGCTCTCATAAGGATTTGCAGAAACCCTCAGAAACCCACAAGGGCAATTCTACATTGTCCATTTGAATCAGAATTGACTTGATGGCAGTGAGTTTGGGGTTTATTGTTATTATTTATTTATTTACTTTTATCACAATAACAGGTTTCCCTTCACTTATGCCCTGAATATTGCCTTCTCCCATCACCTCGGATAATCCTTTCAATCACTATTTAAACATAATGACTTCTGGCAATATCGTGCCTGGGTAAGCAGCTTGCATCAAAAGCTCTGTGGTGGCTGAGCCCCAGTGGTGTAGTGGTTGCGTGCGGGACTGCGGCCCACTGGCTTGGCAGTTCAAATCCAGCAGCAGCAAGGGTGGGTAGCTTCCACGACCACCAGAGGGCAGTGATGCCCCCCAAAAAACAAACAAACAAACAAAGCTCTGTGGCGAATAATAAATTCACCAAAAAGGAGACCAAACAGGGGATCTAGGTAAGTGAATTAACTCCTGTAGAAACCGAAGAGTACTCCCTAGGGCAGAGACGTGACCTTCCCCACAACTAGCCATGCTCTGGAGCCCCTAGGCTTTGCTGGAAGTTCACTCCTGACACTTCCTGCAGTGAGCAGTCTCTTTCTCCCCACATGGCGGTGGCCCCTGCTGTCACTCCTGGTCCCCTGCTAGCCTGGCATCAGCTGGCGGCCTGACAATGTTCTTCTCCAGCACCATTAATTAAATGCATTGATTCTTATTAGGTCTTGTATATTCAATGTCCAACATGTATATGAGGCAATGGAAAATACCACGGATTGGGTCAAGTGCACCTTAATTCTCAAAATAATATCCTAGCTTTTCAATACTCAAGAGGGCTTGGACAATAGGTTTCCCTTCAAGCTTTTCTCCATTTATCACGCTGTTACCTATTAGTCCAATGGTGAGGCTCTTTGTCTTCTTTACATTGACTTGTAAGCCAAACTGAGAGCTGCATGACTTGATCTTTATCAGCAAGTGACTTAAGTCCTCCTCCTCTCTTTCGTCAAGAAATTTTGTGTCATCTGCGGGTCGCACATCGCTAATAAACCTACCATCAATCCTGATGCCACCTTCTTCTTCATAGAAACCACCTTCTTCGATGCTTTGCTCAGCATACAGGGTTGGTAAGGATATTGAGAGGCTACAGCCCTGACTTTAGACCATGAAGCATTTCCTTGTTCTGCTCTGGTCTCACAACTGCCCCTTGATCCATGTACAATTTCAGCATACTTAATAAAGCAGAAGTAAACATCATTCTGGAATGATCTGCTTTGAGCCAAGACCCGCCTGACATCAGCATGGAAAGCTCTTATTCCACAACTTCTTCTGAATCTGGCCTGATCCTCAAGCCGCTCTTGGTCAAGTACTGTTGCACCTGTTGCTGGATGATCTTCAGAAAACTTGACTTGCGTGTGATATCAGTAGTGTTATTCTATAATCTGAGCAATCCGTTTGGTAACCTTTCTTTGAAATGGGTTCAATTATGAATCTGTTCCACTCAGTTGGTCTAGGAGCCATGGGGCATGCTTCCAGTGCTTCATCAGCTTCCTAAAACTTTTTTTTTAATTTTTTTTTTTTTAGGCATCACTGCCCTGGTGGTGGGAGTAGGAGGCCCAGCCTTTGCTCCTGTGAGCAGGAATTGAACCTCCGTCCCAGTGGGCCGCAGTCCCGCGCACAACCACTATGCCATCGGGGCTCAGCCCTTTCTAAAGCTTTTCAATTGGTATTCTATCAATTCCTGGAGCCTGGTTTATGGCTAAAGCATCAGTGCAACTTGACCTTCTCCCTTCAGCACCTTTAGTTCTTACTCATATGCTGCCTCCTGAAATGATGGTTTAGCAACTTCCACCTAATATCCACAAAGTTGAAGGTGGGTACTGCTTTTGAGTTTAGGGATATTTAAATTCATTTAAATATGTATTTACATTTAAAATAGTACAACCGATTAAAAAATAGTACCACAGAGTTTTTAGGGTGTTGAGATAGGGTGACATTTTAAAAACATTTATCTTTGCTTTGCATTGCAGTATAAAGTAAACCTATAACCATTTGCTATGAATTACACCGCTACGAGCTCAGCCGTATTTTTTCCTAAGACCTCTATACACGCTAGCACACATATTTTCATTTTATAATATGATTATGCACTGCTCTGTGATTCTCCTCAGTTGTAAATCTTGGTGAAATTATCTTATTGCTTTTAAAAGTTTAGTAGATTGTATATGCCATAATTTATTTACCCATTCATCTACTGATGACCATTTGAGCTTTCAATATTCCAGTTTATACATGTATAATTTTCCTGTACATGTTCGTTAAGCTTGGTATATACTAGGAGCTGCTGATTTAAAGGGTATATTTTGGGAATATATATATATTCCAAATATATGTGTGTATATATTCAATATATATGTTCAAACTTACTATCTTAGTAATAATGCCCAAATTTCTGATGAATAATAATAAATATTATTCATCTATATCATCTTAGCCACTCTGATGAATGACAAAAAATGATTTCTTTTATAAAATTGGAATTTCAAAGCAAATTCTAAGTGTGTTTGAGCATCTCTTCACATGTTTATCTGTTAATTCTCTAACACTCATCTCTAATACAGAGACGATGATAATATATGTAAATAAACCATAGATAATAAAGCTGTATATGATATATAAAAAGGGCTTCAAAATTACTTTGAAAATGGCATTATCCAAAAATGGCATATAGGGAAAAACTCCTACATACATATTTTCCCAGGGTGAAGTTTGAGTACCATGGCAGGTCCCAAACCCAACCCAGGGATACATATAAGGAGGGAGCAGGGAGAGAGAGAGGGGGAGTAGGGTAGCAGGGCACTAACCCACCCAAGGGGAGAGTGCTGTTTGTATGTCCACATGAGAAGGAGAAAGAGACCAGACTTCTACCTGCCTGCGCCAAGACATGAATGCCATATCCAGGCATGAAGCAGGTAACCAATGGAGAATTCTGCAGTGCCAGCCCCCAATCCCAACTACATGGACGTCCTCTACCCCGCACCCCAGAAGAATGTACATCAGAGGGCAGCACAGAAGCTGCAGCTCAGGAAGTGGGCTGTCTCTGATCAGGAGCAAATGAAGAGAAGAGAGGTTGGAACATACCCCGGCCCACCAATCCCTGAGGACAATATTCTCGCTCAGAGAAGTCACTACAGAGAGCAGAATACAAGGCTGGCCCCATCAGGAGACATGAGGATGTCCCTCCCATAAATCTAAGGGGGACAGCACTGGGGACATGATGTGGGAGATATACCCGACCCAACCCCACTGCACCGGGGTAAACACTCAGGGTGTATAGCGGAGCAGCAAGGGGAGCGAAGCAGCGAAGTCCCCGAGGAATATCAAAGATATACTCGGCCACAGTGTGGCACCTCAGCAGAATGTAGTGGAAAATACGCATAAAGGTCAAGGACAGACATGGAATTGTTTGAGGGCTTTTCAATTTTTGCTGTTGCTTTTCTTCTTCTTCCTTTATTTTTTTTTTGTTTTGCTGTATTAACTGTTGCTGATCATTTTGTCTTCCTTTTTGTTATGTTTTGCTTTGCTTTGTTTTGTGTGTATTACTGTCTATGCATGTCTATCTTGATGAACAATCTGGAAGAGAGAATAATGGGCCCAACGGCACAGGGGGACATGAGAGGGAAGTGGAGGAAAAGAAGGGGGGTGCCAAAAAACCCAGGAACAAGGGAAGAATAAATGATCTAATATTGACTGTGAGAAGGGCATAGGATGCTTGGGAAGCTTGATAAAGGGCAATGTAGCCAAGAGGAATTACTGAAACCCAAAAGGAAGTCGAACATGATACTGGTACAGGAGGAGAGTAAAAGGAGATAGAAGAAAGAACTGGGGGGCAAAGGACAATTATAGAGGTCTAAATATAAGCATGTGTATATGTAAATATGTTTATATATAATGATGGGAATAGATCTATGCACATATATTTATTTATAAAATATTACTGCAGCAAATGTACATTGGGCCTCCAATCAAGTACTCCCTCAATGTGAAAACAATTTGTTCTACTAACACAGCACTCTGTGATGTTCACCTTTCCTGACACAATTTCTGAAGACAAAATGGGTGCATAAACAAGTGTGATGAAGGAAGCGGAGGGTACCCAGCTGTAAAAAGATATAGTGTCTGGGGTCTTAAAGGCTTGAAGATAAACATGCAGCCATCTAGCCAAGAAACAGCAAAGCCATCATGGAAGAAGCACACCAGCCTATGTGACCACGAGTAATTGATGGGATCGGGTATCCATCATCAAAGACTGAAAACAAAACAAACAAACAGAAATTGTATCAATGGGATTGAGGGGAAAGGCAGAGGGGAGATCCAAAGCCCATCAGTAATAAATTGGACACTCCCTGTCAGAAGGGCTAAAAGGAAGAGACAAGCCAGTCAGGGTGAACAATAGCACTGACAAAACACACAACCTTCCTCTACTTCTTTAATGTTTCCCCCAACAACCCCCTGTCTTGACTCCATTCTATCTTAAAAAACTGGCTAGACTAAAACATGTATACTGGTACAGATAAGAGCTCTCACCACAGGAAATCCAGAGAAATAAACCCTTCAGGACCAATAAGGGGAGCAGGACTGGGGAGGGGGGAGAATAAAATAGGGGGCAACCAATCACAAAAATCAAAGTATGGCTCCCCTTCTAGGAGAACAGATGTCAGAAAAGTGGGCAAAAGGAAAAGGTTTGTGTTAGTCCAGGGAAATTAGAGAAACTAGAGAAATAAATCCATAAACACACATATAGATATAAGGGTAGAGTTTATATACAAAAGGAATGGAACATTGAAAAAGCATCCCAACCCAGTCCAGTTCAAAGTCCTAAGTCCGATATCAGCGCATATGCCCAATACCAATCTATAAAGTCTCCTTCTGACTCTCGAAGTCACAGGTCAGTGGGTACAGAATTCCGGCAACAGCATAGGTTTCCCCATGGCTCCTCGCTACCAGGGTTCATAGTCTATCAGCAGCATCCAGTGGTGGCAGAGGCAACTCAGTGCTGGCAGGGCTCTCCATATGGCTTGGCCAGCTTCAGAGGTCTGGTTCCATCAGGGTAAGGCCGTGTGGCTTCTCCTCCAGCTCCTTCAACTCCTCGAATACTGCCATCTTGTCTTGTCTGATACTAACTCCCAAAAACTGGAGAGATAGCTTCTCATCTCCATGAGAGAAACATCATGAGATTTCCCAGAAGTCTGAGGAGAAAGGCATGCCCACACGGAGGCCTCACTGGCTGCTCAACGCCTATCTCCAGATTAACAGACTAGACTCCACCCCTACATCTTAATCATGAAATTGACATAAGCACATGACCACCACAAAGTTGTTGGTGGAAGACATGAAAAAAATAACAATAATTTTTAAATCATCAAGGGGAAATGGAATAAGGAGGGTGGGAATAGGGGGGAGCGGATATCACTGGCTCAAGTAGAAACAAAATATTTTGAAAAAGATGATGACAATGTATGTACAGATATGTTTAACACAATGGACATATGTATGGATTATAATAAGAGCTATAAGAGCTTCCAATAAAATAAAAATTAGAAGGGGGGAAATACAATGGCATTATCTTTTAATTCCATTTTCCCACCACCTTTTGAAGATCCCTCTTTTATGTGTATATGTGGAAATTATTTCTCAATGTACTGGAAGTATAGAACATTAAGATTAGTTACCTTGGAGAGTACAGCACCTGGAAGTAGAGAGGATCAAAAGGGAGTTTCACATAAAACTTGGATTTTTAAAGTGAGAAAGCTATAGGTTTTGTTGTATTAAGTTCTCACCTTTCAAAACTTATATTTAAATAGTCAAATCTACACAGGCTCAACATCACTCTATTGAAGCAGTGTAGTCCAGGGATGGACAAGTCTAATGAGCTTTTTTCAGGTGTGTTGAGAGATGGAATCAGGGAAAGACAGGCGCACCCATGTGAATGGAAGGAGGAAGAGAAATCAGGATCCCTGGTGGTAATCCTGGCAGAGAACTTTGGTACTCAGACAGTCAGGAAGCCAGGAGACCATAAATGGCTCTGAGACTGAGGAAGTGCTAAACTGCCCACGGGACTCCTGTCTGAGCAAGTGGGAGTGCCTTCCCGTTTCTAGAAACTGAGATGACGTCACCATCAGATATATATGCTTGGTAAAACATATAATAAATTACATCAATTGCAAGTCTTTGTTTGTTTTCTTGATTTTTATCTTTTATTTTCAGGAAATTTGGGGGGAAATTACCCATGTCCTTTGTCCATCAGCCTGACTGAGTTGCTGCACTACAAGGGAATAATAATGGTCATCATTTTTAATTTGAAAACCTGCCTTCATCATAGATATCTTGGTTGCCCTCTCTGGTCAAGTGCTGGCTAAATTCAAGATTAAAGACAATATTGCTGGGTTGAGCCCCGGTGGTGCAAGTGGTTGAGTGCAGAACTGCAACCCACGGGCTTGACACCTCAATTGCAGTGGCGGCTCTCAGGAGCGGCACTGGATAGTGCCCACGACCACCAAAGGCAGTGATGCCCCCCCCCCCAAAAAAAAAAGATAATATTGCTGAACCCTTCTGATGTAGAGTAACTTTTAAGCACATCTCTCACTAAAGTGCACAGGGCAATTGGGAAAGATGTGAACTTGTCACAAAATCCTGACCAAAGACAAAGGAAGCATTCTGGAACAGAAGCATTTTATCTGTCTTGACATACAATCCCGCTTCCTTATTGACACTGTTTGCTATCATGGCTCATGAATTCTAGCAAGTCTGACCAGCATGACCAAAGGGCTCCTCTGTCCTTTCCAATTGCTCCAGATGCAGCAGCAATGGATTTGTTTTCATGCTATCACCTTAAGGCTGAGGAGAAGGATCTGCAGCGCTCACTGACTGTGCTGCTATGAAAAGTAGGTTTTTTGAGTTCACCAACGGAGGTAAGGCAAGAAATACTCTGACCCGCTTTGTTCACTGGGAAGTGAACTGACTGAGGCTAGTGACTGCACTTTTATACTACATGTGGCGGACATGAACTTAATGTCAATTTCATGATTGGGATGTAGGGGTGGAGTCTAGTCCGTTAATCTGGAGATAGCCAATGAGGCTTCTGCGTGGCCATAACTTTCTCCTGAGAATTCTAGGAAGTCTAATGGTATTTCCCAATTGGAGGAGAGAGACTTGACTCAGTCTCTAAGACAATTAACTACTATTAAGATGAGATGACAGCATGCTGATCGATACTGATTCCTGGAGAATGGAGGAACCAGAGAAGAGGCCACATGGGCTTTCCCTGATGGAGCCAAACCTCTGGGGCTGGAAAAGATACATGGAGACTCCTACCACTGCTAAGATGTTCGGGAGGTCACAGGGAGAACCCTATCAGTGCTGAGATGCTTCTACCGTCACTGGACACACAAGAATCTGCACCCACTGGCTTGTGATTGTCCTGGTGTCTTTGCATGTACTTTGTAAGTTGGAAGGAGACTTTATAGATTGGTATCGAACATATGGGCTAATGTCAGACTTATGACCTTGGACTGGACTGTGTTGGCATGTTTCCACAATGTTCCATTCCTCTTGTATATAAACTTTTCTGATATATCCATATATGTGTTTATGAATTTGTTTCTCTAGTGTACCCAGACTAACACATTACATAATAGAGTTCTAGATTAGGCTTACTTATTTACCCCCTCATAAGCCTCCATGAATATGTCCTTAGAAGGAAAATCATGATAATCTTGAAGCAATGAGTTCATTCTATCTTTTTCTTCTACTCTCTCTAAAATGATTTTTTATAGAGGCTATTGATTAGTAGCTAATTATACATTAACTCCCAGTTACTGGGACACACACAACCTGCTGCTATTAAAGTGCTCATTTTGCTAATGAAGTCTTTCTCTTATTGGATCCCTGTTCTTTAGTGCAATATCCAAAGAGAGTTTGCTTATGCTGTTGAGAATCATGTCATAGAGGGGGCTGGAAAGTTGACAAGCCACCTGCAAGCCATGGCTGTGCCCCATGAAGAAATTCAGCTACACATTGTTAAGCATCATTCTCTTTAGGTGTCAACGAGGGTGGTGAGATGATCAAGGACATATCATCTACTCAAGTGCTTCATGGACACTTCCCACACTTGAAAAGTATTCCGTTTTTATTCATTCTTTTTACCTCCACTGATTTCCAGAAAGATTTTGGTTCCATTACAACAGAAGGCACAGAGGCAATTGAACCGTTAAAGCAAAGATAAAAGAATGGAAGTCCCTTAATGAAAATAGCAATAATTGTCTCAGAAAATCTAAGTTAAGAGTCGTTGCATCAATTGAACACTAAATTTAGCTTCTGACTTCCAAGCAGCTAAGGCAATACACAAAACACAATTAGGCACATGGCTCTCTTCCGTTTAAAAAATGCAGCATTCTGGCTCGATAGGCGAGAGGAAAGCTTTTCTACCACTCAGCACTGCAAGGAATCGTGGGTCAGATTGTGTTCCCGAGCATGCAGCTGGGTTGCACTTCGCAGTTTCTATGCAGTGTGGCCATGAGACTGGGTTCTAGTCAAAGCAGCCTAAGCCTGAACCATGACAATATTTCCCACCTGCCCCTCCATGGTCTCTGCTACAATGGTCATCTTGGGAGGGGGAACATTTCAGAAGCCTGAAGCTTTATTTGGAGGAATCCACCAATTAGAAAACCTCCTCTCATGGGCTGAGTTCTGGTGGCATAGTGGTAGTGTGCAGGACTGCGGCCCACTGGGTTGGCAGTTCAAATCCAGCAGCAGCTCTCCAGGAGCAAGGCTGGGCATCCTACTCCCATCAGAGGGCAATGATGCCCCCACACACATAAAAAAGAAAAAGACAACCTACTCTCTACCTGTAAATGAGCAAAAAGCAAACCTCTATCACATTTCTGTGATAATAATTCCTTTTTTATTGTAATTCTTTTGTGTGTGTGTGTGTGGGGGGGGTGGGCATCACTGCCTCTGGTGGTCATGGGCGCTACCCAGTGCCGCTCCTGAGAGCCGCCGCTGGACATGAACTGCCAAGCCCGCGGGCTGCAGCTCCACAGTCAACCACTTATGCCACCAGGTCTCAGCCCTTATTGTAATTCTTATACACTGGTCTTGTCCTTTAAAAACTAAAGACATTCTAATTTGGAATGTTAGTGAATAGCATACAAAGTTTTTAACTATCCGTTTTATCTAAGAAAACAATTAATGCTCTTCATAAACTATCTCATTTTATCAATACCAAACTAAATTCATGGCCATGGAGTTGATGCCAACACATGGGGATCCAGGAGGGCAGGTGAGAACGTCCCCAAACTGTATTCTTTATGGGAGTGGAAAACCCCATCTGTCCCCATCAGATGGGCTGGCGGGTTCAAATCCAAACTACCGTCCTTGCTGTAAGCAGTAACCACTATGTCACCATGGCTCCTATATGTTATCAAAATAAGGAAGATCGAAGGTATCCAAGACAGGAGATGACATGAACCTTGTGAATGTGGTTGGGATAGTGGTGGCTGGGAAGAAGCAACAAAGATGTATTGCTAAATAAATAAATAAATAAGATGTATTGCTAAAACACAAGAGAGAGGCTTAGGCAGGTACCAGGCCCCTGAAAATACAATGGGCAAAGAGGAGGCTGCGAGAAGGTCAGGTGGAAAGGAAGGAAGTCTGAGGAGTGGAGGGCAAGTGTGGAAAGTTCAAAAGGGAAGGGACAAAATTCAGACTTTCCATAATCCCTGAGGGCCCAGACTCCTTATCAGGGTAGCCCTCTGCTTGGTTCTGTTGGAGCAAAGAAGCAGTATTGATTAGACAGTGCTAGAATTTTCCTACAGGCATCTTGGAAAGTTTATGAAGAAAGTGAAATGAAAGGGTGTCGGGAATGATGTAGATTTAATTATATAGTAAGTCTTCAAATGTTTTAGAACCTGCAAATTTTACATGTGACCGTCTTAGGGCTTTGGAGATGATATCAGTGTAAGTGTATAATATTTGAATTTCATTCATCACACCCCTTCCCCAAAGACAGGCTTATTCTAACCCCCACTGGAGAGTCACCTGGAGACTTGGTGCTGGGATTCCCATGCTACCCTTGACTCAAATACAACTGTTGGGGCTGATCGGCTTCTGAGTAGAAGTATTTCATGTTTGACTTAGTATGTAGATTTTTATAGTTGAGTCTAGTTGAATCTGTGCATTTGAATTACGGTCCTGATGCAAAATATGAAAAGTATGGTACAGTGACAGAAGAACAAACAAATTTGCATTGGAAGAAGTGTATCTCAGAATGCCCCTTGAAGTGCAGAAGGGAGGCTCTGTCTCACCTACTACAGGCATGTTATCAAGAGACACCAAGCCCTAGAAAAGGCATCATGCTTGCTAGGGAGCCCGTGAAAAGGATAAGAGCTCTCGGTGGATTAACACAGCGGCTGCAACAATAGGTTCAGACGTAACGACATTCGTGAAGTTCGGGACTAGGCACGGTTTCTTTCTGTTGTCCATAGGGTTGCTCTGAATTGGAACCAGCCTGAAGGCACTTCACAGAATGACCACAAGAGTTGAATCTAAAGATGTAGCCTGCATCGGGCAGGCAAACGGTAGAGCAAAATGAAAAGGCCATTAGCAGCCTGAACGCCTGACCTGGAAAGAGCCACATAGATGCTCCAGAGAAGAGACAGCACAGACATCATTACTGAAAAAGGCAGTTGGGAGACCCTCAGGGGAGCTGAGTGGGCGGTGCAAACCCTGGTCCCCCTTCAAACAGGCAGCAGGGGACCCGGGGTCCAATATCAAAACGTGCCGACCTCCAGTGGAGAACACTGGAAAACTCCAAGGAGGATACAATTCAGACTCCTGCAGAGACAGATTGGTGGAAGACACTTCTCAGAACCTGGTATGGACCTTGTGAAAATTCCATTTCCCTTGCATTTCCATTCTTGCCACTCCTATGAAATTAGCAAACCCTAAGTACTCTTCTTCACACATTAGCTGATTTCAGATGTTCCTAAGAAACTGCAAAATGTGATTAGAATGACAATCATCCTAATATCCAGAGCATTCTCTCAGCATTGCAAGTGCTAACGGGGAAAAAGTTAGTGGAACAACCATTTTATAGTTCTACAAATAAGACAAAGTTCACATACTATTCTATTCCTTTCCTGTTCACATTTGTTTCCTCAGCACCATCCCTTGAAACAAAATGAAATTCACAAGCTACTTTCACATCCTTCTATACAGTTATCTCTTCGCTTCGAGGAAGTGGATTCAGACGCCATTTAAAATATTTTGGAAATCAGTTGCAAATGCATTTCAGCTCTGATTTGTGAATTTATGTCTTGTAAACACTGGTTGCTACCACTTCCTACCACAAGTAAAAAGAATGTAGGTTCATTGGAAATTTTATTTCCTTTGGGAAATGTTTGCATTAGAATGAAGAGAATGTTAGAGGTAGTACTCTGACCTGTATTCAATGAATATAAAAATACTGCATCTTAATTGAACACTTACTCTGTGCTGGAGACTCTCAGTGTTTTCGCTAGAATTTGTCATTTAAACTTGATATGGTAGGTCTTATTACCTCTATCTGAAATATAAGGAAACTGAGGCCCCGAACAGTCAAGTGATTTACACAAAGTCAGGTTGTGATTGGCAAAACCAGAAAGTGTCACATTTTGACTTCAATCTTAAGTGATCTGGTTCTTTCACACCAACATGTAATAAAGTATCGCTTCTTATCATGTTCATTATTACACCTAACCCAGGAACAGTGTGCAATATTTGATCCAGATATTCATGTGAAATATTGATGATACAACATAAAGACCCAACCTACTAGTAATTAGTCAAGTATATATTGCTGAGAATATTTAAGGCAATGGTGGCACCTAATCTCTGACAAGTCTTCGGCTCCAAGGCAAGAATCTGTATAAAAAGTCAAATGAAGCAAACTGCCTGGTGCCAGAACCCTGGCATTTCTGAGAGCAAGTATATCGGAATGGGGCCATCAATCACTGCCTTTCGAGTTCTGCGTAGCAAGATGATCACCAAGAGCCATTCTCCTTTTACAGCAATCTCCACCTGGGGCCTGTGGGCACAATGTTCATGATGGATGGATGGGACTCACTTGGAACCCTTTAGTGTCTCATTCTTCTCTTGGTGTCCATGCTGTGTTTGGAAATCATGTTTGCTCAGGGGCCTTATTTTTATTACTGGTTGCACATTTGCTATTGGACTGTGTAATTCTTCGGGGAGTCTGTGAAAAATGGTGGACTTGATTTTCTTGAGTGTACACCTGAAAAGTCCAACTTACTCTTTAAAGCTCATAGATTCTTCCTGTTCCTGCTGGCTCTGAATTACAATCTCTTTTCCCCTAAGGCCCATCAGTACCTGATTTTCCAAATAGAAATTTCAAAATAAGTTGCCCAGTGTTTGAAATGTTTAACGCTAAAGAATAAAAAGACTGGGGTTGAATGGCCCCATCTGCTTGTGTTTCTTGGAGATTAATAATTTGATTTGGAAAAGATACCCACCCACTGTCGAAGTATTCTATAGCAGTTTCTCTCTCACACACTGATCTACTTGATCATGCAGACTCCCTCCCTCAGAGACCCTAGCATGCTAATTCTTTGTGTGCTTAGAATCAGGCCAAAACTGCCACATTTCTCATCGTGCCAGAGTCAAAGCTGTCATAATCTGCTGTTAGGTTTCTCTGAATGTCCTCAAGCTGTCAAAATGTTTGCCATATCTATCAAAATATGCCAAACTCATTTGGGACATTTGGGTATGAGCAGCATTGAAATGTCTTCGACAAATGAGGTTGGATGTATGGAAAATGCATGAAGATTAAAATGAAAAGAGAGTAAGTCAGAGCATGTTTGCTATTAGATAGGATGAATTCTGTTATTAAAGGGTTTTCATGTTATTTGGAATTTATTAAGGCAGATAGAGTCTAGTTTGTTCAATAAAGCAGAGACTAATAGACTACCAACTCTTTTCAGATTGCTAAAGATTAAAAGTTGTGCCAAAAGGCCAGGTGGTGTTCCCAAATATTGCATGTCTTTTTCAAATCAGCAATGATACTCCCCACACACCTCTCATATGGGGCTTTTGAAGCCCTGAGACCATATTTTAGGAAACATAATGATTGAGACAGGATGGAGCCTCATGCCTGCCTAAACTCCACAGCATTCAAGAGCACTTCTCCCCACCCTCGTGTGAAACCAAGAAGCATGTTGATGTATTCTGTTCATTAAGCATAGCTGCCGACTTCCGAGTTAATTAAGTAAGATGGAAAGGAATGTATTTGCTGATAGTGAGATGCCTTAGGTTTAATTTTTCATGTAGAATGAAGAATAAAACTGCGGATTTTGTGTTTGCGATTTCTCCAATCTTGCCAAAGAGTTTGAGAGCTTAGTCCCTCCCAGAGGCTCTTGGGACAATGATGGACCAAAATCATCTTGAGAGTGTGTGCCTTTGAGGGAAGGGTGGAGTGGGATGGGATTTGTTTTAATTTCTTATTTAAAATTTTTAATGAATCATCTTACTGAGGGTTCATGGGATGGGATTTTTACAAGCCAGAGTTGCATATTCATAATTCCATTGTTTTCCTGCTATGTGGATGTGGAAGAAAGGCTTAATAACCTGCTTCTAAATTTCAGCAAGCAGAACCTTCAGGATCCCAGCTGTCTCAGATTTGTAACAGAGAATGCAGGGGCAAGGTCACCAAGAGGTCTTCACCCCATGGGCCCCTCTGTAATGTGTTCAAGGACAATTATGCCTGGGTCTTGTTCCCCACTCACCACCATAGGTTTCTTTGCTGAACTCTTAGAAAATGATTACTTAAGAATAAAGTCACCATTTTTTACAAAATAAATAATACAATTTGGTCATGAGCAACGGAGGCATCAAATGACCAAGAACAGGCCCCGATGCCATCGAGTGGATTCCAACTCACAGAGATGCTGTAGGATCGAGTGGATGGGGGGGCCCCAAAAGATCAGGTGTCAATGCTCTGTTGAGTTTCTGAGGCTGTACATCTTTACTAGGGCAGTGTTTCAACCCTTCGCTCCACGTGTGAGCTGTCAGACGCACAACATTAACCAAAATGGAAACAAACAAAACCCACTCTCTGCTTTACCCTGGTCTCTTTCATCACAGGAAAACAGCTCTCACACTTACCTCGAATGCACTCTGTATTTTGGCGAAGTCGCCCACACTGAGCTGGTTTTCCAGCAAGGTTTGGCCGTAGTCTCCATCAGCACTGGCACCTTCTGTTCTCAGAGGATTCCTTGGCCCATGCTGTGACCCCATACTGAACTCAAATGAGGCATTCTGAGCACTCATCTCACCACTTGTCAGCAGGCTTCAGCCAGTCCTCTGTGATCGTTTTCTTATTGTCCACAGGCACCTTTGAAAGAAACCCAACTTTGTTACGGAATCCCCAAAGGAAAGTGCAACATTTTCAGGGCATGCAATTAGGAAGCAGAGTGGTCGAATCCAGAGGGAGGAGATAAAGCCCCTGGGACACCCACCCTTCTTTCATTTCATAGTTTGTTTGCAAAATTCATAGTGAGGCAATTTAGGGACACCTCCTCAGCTTATTTTCTGTTTAACCTGGTTTGATTTAAAATGAGTAGAGCAGCCCTCCCCACAACTCCTCATGTTGATAGTAACCGACAGAGAAGGCAGTTTCTAAGCCTCTTCTTAAATGTATTAGAAAATCAGCTTCTCAAACCTTTGGGATAACCTTACTTTCATTAGGAAATCATGGTTTTAAGCTGCTTGGTCCTGTGGAGAAGTCAGACGACAGAAAGGATTGTGAAGTTTCCTTCCCAGTGCAGTGCTCCGCTCTGCAGGCCACCTCCCCAGGCTGGGGAACTAGTTGTTTGGTGTCTTTGTACGTTTCCTGGCAACCAAATGCAACCCAACTAAGGCTTTTCCTTCTCCTCCCTTTCCCCAAGTCATGACTGGACACGGAAGTATTGAATTTATTCTGTCAATGTTGAGAGTGGGTTTTGCTTTGTTTTTCTAAAGGACAATTCAGCTTATTTTTTTCAGGTTATTTATTATTCATTGAATGGTATCATTGGATTATTTAGACAGTTTTTCCAACTACTATCTTTGAGTCACATCATAGATTATAAAATATGATTAGCCAGAGAAAAAGAATGGCATCCTGGAATGTCATAGCTTTCGCCCAGAAAATATTTTATTCTTACTCAATGTCTTTCTTATAAACCTTTGCCTTAGTTTCTGTGTACATAAAGTAGTGGAGTCGCTCATTGTGTTAGTGCAGGTAGACTAGAGAAACAAATTCATAGACATGCATATAGATATAAGAAAAGGTTTATATACAAGAGAAATGGAACATTGAGAAAGCATCCCAACCCAGTTCAGTCTAAAGTCTTAAGTCCAATATTAACCCATATGTTCAATACCAGTCTATAAAGTCTCCTTCCAACTCACGAAGTCACAGGCCAGTGGGTGCAGAGTCTTCTGTATCCAGCTGGGGTAAAGGCAGCCTGTTGCTGGCAGGGGTCTCTCCATGGATCCTCGTTTCCAGGGCTCAGGGTCCATCAGCAGTGTCCATTGGCGGTAGAAGCATCCCAGCACTGGCAAGGGTCTCTCTATGGCTTCTCCAGCTTCAGAGGTCTGGTTCCATCAGGGCAAGCCCATGTGGCTTTTCCTCCTGCTCCTCCATTCTCCAGGAACCGGCATCAATCACCATGGTGTCATCTTGTCTTCTCAGTAACTCATCTCTCTGAGATTGAGAGTCAAGTTTCTCTTCTTCAATTGGGAAATACCACAAGACTTCCCAGAATTCTCAGGAGAAAGCCATGCCCACACAGAGGTCTCACTGGCTACTCATTGGCTATCTCCAGATTAGCAGGCTAGACTCCACCTGACATCCCAATCATGAGATTGACATCTCAAATACATGACCGCCACACTCATCCAGTCGGTGGGTGATCTTAGCATCTGTGATCAAAGGCTGTGTGAGTTACATTGTTGCTGGGAGTTGTTGTCCTTGAGCCCATTCCAACTCATGGTGACCTGTGAGTGCCCAGGAGAATGACTCCACCAGTTTTCAAGAGTTAGATATCCAGAAGCATACAGAGAGGCCCAGCATCTAAGGTGCCTCCAGGAAGAGGCTAACTGCTAGAGTTGGCTTAATGAAGTTTTTCAACTTATTAAAAAGCATGAGGAGAAAGGCAACATGACATTAATATGACAAACCTCGTAAAATTACAGGGTCACCACTTGTTAGGCTAATAAAAATATCCATGGAAAAAGAAAAGGAAAATGGATGTGTTAGTCTGGGTAGACTAGAGAAACAAATTCATAAACACGCATATGTATATAAGAGTTTTAGATACAAGAGCAACTTTACATTAAGAAAATATCCCAGTTGAGCTCCGGTGGCCTAAGTGGTTGAGTGCAGAACTGCAGCCCCTGGGCTTGGTGGTTCAAATCCAGTGGTGGCTCTCAGGAGCAGCACTGGGTAGCACCCACAACCACCAGAGGTAGTGATGCCCCCACCTCCCCAAAAAAGAAAATATCCCAACCCAGTCCAAGGTCATAAATCCGATATTAGCCCATATAAGCGACCACAATCTACAAAGTCCCCGTCAGACTCACAAAACACATGCAATGATGCCAAATGCAGAATGGTCACAAGTCAGTGATTAGGCAGTCTTTGGATCCAGTGTTGTTGTCAGCATCTCAACGATGGCAGGAGTCTCCCCGCGACTTCTCTAGGTCCAGGTTTCTTGCTGCATCGGGGAAGGTCTATGAGGCTCCCCCTCAGGGATGTCTCCCAGGGAGCCAGCCTTGTCAGTCAAGTGACCCCAAGTGAGTGTTACCAGTGAAAAATCTCCAAAGAAGTGAACCAAGATAGTGTCTCCTGACTCCAAGAAGGAATTACCACATTTCCCAGAATTCTCAGGAGAAGGCCATGCCCGCACGGAGGTCTCATTGGCTGTCTCCAGATTGACAGGCTAGACTCCCCCTCTACACTCTTGATCCTCAAACTGACACCAGATTAGGTGACTGCCACAAGGGGGGACTGTAGGGGTAGTGTAGTATTACTGAGTGGTATTACATTCACTATTTTGGTTAAGCTTCACAACAACCCTATGAAGCAAATACTGCCACCATGCCCGTTTTGAAGACAGTCAAAGAGAAGCCCAAAGTCAGATCACTAATTAGAGGAAAGACAGAGGGCTGGTTCCAGAGCCTTAGAATCAACCTAACATCTCTCTCTCTAAGTCTCACTTTCACCTCTGTAAATGGAAAAGATATAGCTAAGTGGAGGTCTTCTCCTCCAGCTTGAACATTCTGTGAACTGATGTTCATGGGGGGACATGATCGTACACAGTATGTGTCCCACCCCAGCAAAGGAACTATGCTGTAAGCACAAAGTAAAACAAAATTTCACTCAGGCATTTATCCATTCATACATCTGACCATTCTTTTTCCCCCAAAATCACTTATTAAGAATATTGCTGGCTGAGCCCCGGTGGCGTAGTGGTTGTGCGCGGGACTGCGGCCCACTGGGATGGAGGTTCAATTCCGGCTCTCAGGAGCAAAGGCTGGGCCTCCTACTCCCACCACCTGAGGGCAGTGATGCCTAAAAAATAAATAAATAAATAAATAAATAAATAAATAAATAAATAAATAAATAAATAAATAAAAAGAATATTGCTGTGATTTTTAAAGTGAAAAAAAAAAGAGAATCTTTTATATATTGAATTCCAAATTGTATTTGGTGCTGGTTGATGGGGAATTTATGGTCTGGGTTGAAAAGGATTCTGAACTCGTATCTATAATTAGTGGGAAGCAGTGTCATACAATGGAGCTTAGCGATGAGGGCATATTGATGATGAAGTTTGATTTAGTTCTTCATATAAATTAGGAAAACATTTTTAAGCACTAATGTAAATTCTCCTAGGTCATCTTATCTGAGAGCAAAATTTGTCTCCTTATCATCCTACTTAGAAAGTTCATAATCATCTGGATACAGCAGCATTCTGAATGTTTTTAAAATGTTTTACACTGACTCTTTCTGGAGTGTTGAGCTCAGCTCAGTAACAGACACTAATGAGAGGAGGAAAAGGAAATAGAGGAAACATTCTGTGAAGCTGCACTGGGAATGGTAGGTATCCCACTGGCTGACAATGCGAAATCTTCTAATTATTTTAAGACAGTCAAACAGCCTGACCTACTTAGCTTCCACAAAGATGCACCTCGCAATACTTCCATTAGTCAAAACAGGATCATTTAATAAACAGTCAACAATGGCTAAAGAAATTAATCAGCTGACAGAGTTTTCTGTCTATGAAACCATGGCATTAGATAGAAATACTTCTTCAGTAAAAAATTTTAAATGACTTTAACCTTCTTTATAATTGTATGACTCATTGTAGGAGCAAACTGCTATGACGTGGTAAAATCCATAACTAGCCTCTTTTCTCTGTTGAAATGTACCTTCTGGATCGCCATGAATCAATTATGATTTCTTGATTATCTGCCACATGCCAAGTCCCGTAGGCTCTAGGCAGATGGTTATAGTGATGATGACAATCCATGTTCTTAAGGTCTTGATGGTTGAGTCAAGAGAAAAGGTTAACAAACACAGTTGCTACCTTTTCCTGTAGGAACTTGCTTTCAGACACTCTGACGACAGAACAAGCTGATGCAAACTCTGATCTCTGCATCCTTTGGGACTGGATAGGCTTGTCACCTGTACTCCCTGAGTGGTATCCCACTCAAGAGTCCACACCCAGCCCCTGTTCTCTCCCTCTGCCCCACCCTATCCTTCACACTCTCCAAGCTAAGTGTAAGGGCTCCTTCATTCTAATTCTTCCTCCCTTTCTCACTTTGTTTGTCCACCCTTCTCAATTGACTCAAATTTTACTAGCATTCTTAATCTTGGCTAAGAATTTTCCTTCCACTTCCACATGTTAACTGAAGCCAAGTTTGTCTTACTTATCTCCTTTAACACCAAACCATTTCAATCAAAGCCAAACTGTACCCCTTCCGTTCCACCATCATCATCCCCCAAAAAATAAAAAAGAATGTCTTGATGACTTGGTTTTTAGGTCTGTTCCTGGGGTAATCCAGAATGCTGATTTTAAAAATTGCATTTGGATAGGGTGTATCAGTTCTAGTTTAGTGTTCCTCTGCATTTTTTGACTAGTAAGATATCCTCATATATTAACTTATCATCCTAGTTTTAAATAGAAGAAGTCAAACCCACAAATTATAGGATAAGGCAAAAAAGGTAAAACATATTTGAAAAAGGATTAGGTATTAAGAGGGACTTCCAAAGGAAGCTGTAATATGGAACCATAGTGGCTCGTTGATTAACATGGTAGCTAGTTGATAGGTCTGTGGTCCTAACCCACCGGTCACTCTGCAAATTTTAAAAGATTTAAAGGTTTGGAAACCCAATGGGACAGACTTTCCTGTCCTATAGGGTGGCTATGAATTAGAATCAAAGAGATGCTAGTGGACTTTTCTTTTGGGTATGGGAGGCTCTGAATTGGATATGGCAAGGCTAGAAAACTTTTTGAGAACACTGGAAAATAAAGAAGAACATTGAAAAGGGGAGATGTGAGGGAAATTTAGAGTGTCTGAATCTAAGAGTGGATACATATTTTGAAGATCTAAATTTCTTTTTTCAAATTACGTAGTAAACATTTCAGCACACATTTTAGTACATGGAAGTCAATGGATAATTCATGTTAAATGTTTCAGAGGTGAGGGCGAATCCAGGCTTCTTTATAAGAAAAATTCTAGCTTTTCTTTTAGGAGATTCCATGTACACATGGAGAAACAAGTGTGAAATTTTAATTTTAATAAAGGAGTTTAAACCCTGGTGAACTCATTTGGAGCTTCAAAACATTTTATTCTTTTTATTGGAACAAACTCACTATTAGTCAGTTGGCTATGAGTCATGGCAAAATAGGATTGCCCCTGTGGGTTTCTGAAGCTATATATCTTTAAGGGAGAAGAGAGTCTCGTCTTTTGTTTGCCAAGGGACTGGTGGGCTCAAATAGCTGACTGGTATTTAGCAATCAAACACATAATCCACTCTGCCATCAAGTTTTCTTATTTATTGTGTGGCAACTCTTATTTCTGGCCTCCTTTTAAGATAAAAATTGGCACTGCCTGCTATTCAGCTCCTAATAAAGAAAAAGTAATATGGGGGTGGGGAGAAATTCAATATGCACCATTCAAATATACCTTTGGATCGAAGGATACCATGTGAAGTATAACTTGACCTAAATAGTTAGTACAACACAAAGTCCTTTAAATAAAGTAAGTGTGCTCTTCCTCTATCTCAGGCTACCTCACATGACATTAAAATATCCTGATTTTTTTTAAATGGGTGGTAGGTGGCATGTGTTCAGGATCTCAAATACTAGGGCTGATAGGGGGGAAAATGGTGATATTTTTGAAATTATCAAGTCAAGTATACCAGAAAAAAGTCTAACATTTGTGAAAATGAAAAAGTGTGTTATGCCATGAAAGGTTCGAAAGTTGAGTCTTGTATCAGTTCTTTTGTCTAGACCAGAGAAGGTATCTTTCCATGGTCCCCTTGAGCCATACCTTGACCCCATTCCCTCTAAACCATGCCTCAGCTGGAGGACAGCTTTCATCCCAAAGGCTGGGGTCAACAGCTGCTGCCTCTGGAGCACTGTGAGTGTTCAGGAAAGAGGACTGCCGACTCTTTCTTGTGCTTGCTTCTCCCCGTCAGAATTAACTACACCATTCACTCTGTAACCACAGCACTTCTCTCTGCTGGGATTATAATTAGTTGTCTCTCTCCCACTACATGAACTGCCTAAAAAGAAAGATGATGCCACACTACTGCACGTAGTCTTATGCGGCCCACTCTGGACAAACCTTTGCAGAAACAGTTGCTGTTGGGCATAGAATCAGTTCTGGCTCATGACAATCCTTGTTAACAAAGCGAAAGCTGCCCCAATCGGCCTTCCTGCACTCTAAGCTTGATAGCAACAGATAGGCGAGGGGGTTTTGTCTTAATCTTTGTTTTTTTCCCCCATCTTGACTTGATTGCTCCTCTTTCTGGTTAGCAATTGAAGGTGTAGCATTGGTACCACCAGGGCTTCTTTGTGTAAACCTCAGGGCACTATAATCATGTGTACTATTTTATAAATGCTGATTGTTATAAGCTACCTTTCAGTAACTCAACCCAAGGAGACCTTGGGCCCAACATAATGAAATGTTACCCATCTCCAAACCATCCGCACGACTTCTTCATCACCAGGCCTTTCTTCAGAAGAGAAATTTCTTTTCAGTCCTGAACTGTCGGAAAAAGTTCCTGTGAATCTGTGGAACAGCGAGAAATGAAGCAGAACCTCTTGAGAAGCAAAGAGTGATGGAGAGCAGAAAAATTGCGATTCTATTTTCAAACCACTTAGCAGAATAAACTATTCAAGCACATTTGAAACCCGGCATTTATCCTTGTACATACCATTTCTATTGTCTAAGCAAGCGTGTCTACTTTACTTCAGACACCACTCTCAGCACCAGGGAAGCAAAGATGAATGAGATTCACTTCTCTGCCCATCATTGCTCAGATACTAATGAGAAGTGACACATATCAAGTGAATGTTAGTTTTAAATTAATCCTATCTTTTATGAAAGCAAGTTCCTCTTTACAGAATGTTAGCGTTTTCTTTTTGAGCTACTGAACAGTATTTCAAGGACTAAGACTCTATTTCCATACACAGCATTTCTTAAGCTTGTTGAATATATGAACACCAAAAAATAGGATAATACCTTAAAATAACTAAACATATAATTTTGCAATAAACTGCATGCCAAAATACATCAAGTTATTCATTAAGTTCCAGTCTGTGACAGCAGAAGTAGCCACATTATAAAAAAAAATGTGTAGGAGTAGAATGCAAAATTGAGAAAAATCTTAATTACTGACCTCAATGTTCTTACCTATTAGGAAAAAAATTCACTGTGACGATTTCTACAATAGACACTTAAGATGCACTGACCTGGATATGAAGAACCAGTGCTTAAAAATATTCTCAAATTCCATCTGTTGATGCAAATTCAGATGGAATTTCCCAATATCTAATCACTTTTGAGCCTCTCTTTGCTATAACAAATCCTTCTCCTTGAAATCCACAGTCAGTATTCCAAGTCACATGTGGGCCTGTGAGTTGTCAACATGAGTTTCCCAGGGAGCCACCTATTGGGCCATTCTTCTGAACTAGGTTACCAAATTCCTCTATGTGCTTCTCTGAGACACACTGTATTCTATTCTACTTGGAGCTTTAGCTCAGATTGTCAAAGTCACCTTGATATTGAACATTTGCTACCATGTAGAAAACCACTAAAAAATAGTCATAAAATCATTGACTGAGAGGAGTCACTGAGAATCCAGTAAATGTTTATTGATGGTCTCCTTAAAGTAAGAAGGAAAGAAGATCAGATGGAAATAAAGAATTATTGAATTCTTATGATATGCCAGACACTTTGTTAGGCACTTTCACACTGTCCTTTTATTTATACTCATAATATCCCTAAAAGATACTTTGTATTTTACAAGTCAGATTAGCTGTCTTATCCAAAATCAAACCATTATAAATTGTGTAATAGAAGAATGTCATGCATGCAACCAAGAACCTGACAGAGATCAGTCCATTTAATTCTGCTAGGCACCCAGTGATGGGGACACTATTACTGTCACTGTTTTACAGCTGAAGAAACTGAAGTTTAGAGAGATGCATTGCCTAATGTTATTCAGCAAAGAAATTGCAACAATAAATGTAAAGCCAAGCACTTTCTGTTGACTCCATAGTGAAAGGCTCTATTCAGTAAATTTCAAGCTAGCTTGGTACTGAGATGTGGGGAACAGAAAAGTTATTCCCCAGGTTGTCCCCCAATCATATATGCCAAACGTCATGAAATGCTTGCTAACCCATGATCAATGACTATACACTTGGAGGTCAACTTCTTAAAGGTTATCTCCCTGCGGGTTATCAGACCTAGATCAGACCCTACAGTCTGTCCCACCCAAAGTAGAGCCCACCCTTTCTGATAAGGAGAATAGATAGTTACCCTCAAGGATAGCCTACAGACAGAAGATCATGCCATCTTAGGAAGGACCAAGATTGGGCTGCCATCTTGAATCTAGATCTTGTTACATGTATTCCTTCCTGTCACATGTATGCCCACAGTGCCTCCCCTTCCTATTGAGTGTGCATCCCTGGCTCATGCCCCTCCTGTTGCACATATGCCTTTTGTACAAACCCTTCCTGTTATCCATGTGGTTACCTGTAATTAGTGGGGTTTGCATGACCCTGGAGTGTATATAAGCCTTGGTTCAAAATATATACTCTTTCTCCTGGCATGGATCTGGCTGCTGTGATCAAGGCCATCCCAGATATGAGCAATTGTGTGCTCTTCTTGTCTGATGTCTCTTTAAATTTACCCCTCAATTACATAACCACCCCTTGGACCCGTTCAATTTGGAGGGTGAGTACCCCACACTGAGACATGTAAAAAGTAAGAAAACAAAAACATGTTTCTATTTCTCACTTATCAACAACCTCATTATACAATATTTTGTATTTATGACAATATGAAAATTTCACTGGACTTCTGTTTTGCTCAATTTGATAGGTCTAACAATAGCAAATGTCAAGTTGTGAGGAAAACATCACATTGACTCTGATGGTTAAGATTATGTGTTAACTTGTCTGGGTCATGAATTTCAATGGTTTGGCAGATATGTAACAATGTACCACATAAAATTGAGTGTAAGCCAACTCGAGTATAAGCCGAAACATCTACCACACACACAAAAATGGGAAATTTTATTGACTCGAGCATAAGCCTAGGGTGGGAAATGCAGCACCTACTGATAAATTTCAAAATAAAAATAAATAGATAACAAAATTACATTCATTGAGGCATCAATAGGTTAAATGTTTTTTAATATTTATTTCAAAGAAAAACACTAAACTAGGTCTGTAAGTAGAAAAAAGGCTCAACAAAAACAATATGGTATCAACAATAACTTTAAAAGTATAAAAACTGTAAGTCAAAGCCGAGCCCTGGTGGCACAGTGCTTGTGTGTGAGACTGTGGCCCATAGGGTTGAGGGTTCAAATCCAGCAGCAGCTCTCCAGGAGCAAGGCTGAGCTTCCTATGCCCACCAGGACAGTGATGTGAAAAACAAACAAACAAACAAAAAAAACCTTAATGTCAGTCAGCAACCAAGCTAAAACACGAGTTAAATCCTTCAAAACTGGATTCCTTATCATCATTTGCATGTCCAGAGCTTCTGCTTTACACAATGTGAGATTATCAGCATAGACATTGTTATCATTACCACGTTGAAAGTCATCACCATCACTGCAGTCCTTTTCATACAAAGCTTTGTCTTCACTGTCATCCATAGAATTACTAATGCCATATTTCTTGGAGACACATTGCACCATGTCCTCTTTCCATGCATCCCAAGCCACTTTGCTATCAATTCTATTTTGGGCTTTATCAAATTTCCACCTTTTACCCAAATGACATACATTTATGCCACATCTTTATGCAATTCCATTTCTAGAGCCCATATGAAGTCATTAAACCAGGTTGAGCTTTTTTTAACCTTTGGAATCTTTTCCAAGTTAGCTTTCATTTTCACCCTCACTTGTTTTTCTTCCACACAAAAGTCCCACTTGCAATACTGTTATTGCTTTCTTCTGCTCTTGACCCAACCTTAAGTTTGGAACCAGCTTTGTATGGCCTGTGCTTTTGTTTGGGTCCAGGATTAGAAGTTTGGGATCCATCTCTAACTGGATAAAAATTAAAAAAGACTTTGTAAAAGAATGCCATACCATAGTGATTGAATTCTCAAATATACCATAAGCCCTACTCCAAAAATAAGTGCTAATTATAGTTTAGAGGTCCATTTACAGTAAAAATGATGGTGTTGAACAAGTAAAATTAATTGGCAATAGAATACAGCAAGACAGAGAGACTTCACCTCAGAAAACAATATCTCCCCAAAGAATTGCATTCAAAAGATACCCCCAAACCTGCTGTATCATCAAGCGAGCTGACAGTAATTCAGGATTTAGAGAGTTTGGTATGGCAATATTCCAGAATGTGATGACATGACTATGTTTGCATAGAGTCAGTGGCCTGTGTTAGGGTTTATAATGTACACGCTGCGTGTGTATGCACTGTGTTACTGCTTGAGTTGTGTTACTGCATTTACAGCATTACCGGAAATGTATGGGAAGTGCTGACGCAACACATACAGAAACACGGTGCATACACAATACAACAGTTATGGTCCAGATAGGAATTAATTTAAAAAAATTTTCTAAATGTTTTTCAGCAGACTAAAAACAACAGACCAACCACTGTAAATAAACGTACTGTAAGGCCAGAGATATATGAGTACTTGTTTTCCGCAATGCTTGGGCGGAGCAACGGGGCATGACCAAGCACGGGTAAGACTGTACCTGGTACGTCATTGGTCACAGCCCTGGAGAAGAGCGGGAGAAGAAGGGCTGCAGCATCTGCATTCGTCTGAGAAGGATGTGGTGCGCCCCGGGTACCAGCACACAGAAGCCGGCAGTTTCTTGCCCAATAGGGCATGGACAACACAGAGACTGGCGGCGTCAGGAGAAAAGAAGGGCGCTGATATCAGCAGTCATCAAATCACCCACCGAGGCTGCAGACGCCCACAGATGAGGGGAGACACACCCCGACTGCACTGGAGAACAGGTAAATGACACTCTCACTCAAGTATAAGCTGGGAGAGGGGGCTTTTTCAGCATAAAAAATGTGCTGAAAAACTAAGCTCATAAATGAGCATATACGGTAATTTGGCAGTTATGCAATTCTCTATTTTATGATAGGGTATGAGAAGGCTACGTTTTCATATAATATCAATTTTCACAAATCTCGCCAAAGAGCACATGGTTCATGTAATACAGTCAAATGACCTTTGAATTTGGATTAAGAATATCAGGTTCAAGTCTTGGTACTGCCATTTTCGTCCTATTCATGTTGGCTAGTTTGAGTCACATCCTAAAGAGTAACATGTTTATCTCAAAGGATGGTTTTAAGGTCAAAGTGAGATAATATGATGAAAGATCTATCTAAGTCATAAACCAATATGTTATGAATTTATGCTGATATTAGTCCACATGAGGAGAAGGCAAATTCTCAGTTATCTGGAAGTCATTGGGTAGTTGTTGACAGAGTTTGTATATGGTAGAGAGACATGTGGAATGAAACAAAGTAGCCCACGCCCTAGTAGTACACTTTTGAGGGCCATAATCTATAATCATTTCTATTGCTTCTGGGAAAAGTGTTATGCCTAAATCTGCCCCCAGGAACAAACACTAGAGCCATACTTTCTCTCTTTTTTTGCCATATTTTCAAAGTTAGTTATCAAATGCATTTTTCCTGGTAGTTTTTATCACTAAAAATATATAGGTTCTGCCTTAGGTGTAGTTGGCACTAATGTTTGCTTGGTCCTGTCTGATTTTATTTAATAATGAAAGCAAGAATGGTTCCCCAAATGAAGTCAATGTAACTATAATGCATCATAAAAGCTGTAAATTAGAAGAATTAGATACATTTTATTTTGAAGGCACTTAAAGGCAATCCTTGATGGGAAGTTATTCCTATTCAATCTGGACTCTGATTTGTTTTGCCTTGAAGGAAGTGAGCGGTGGAGAAGGTGGTGGTGGTGGTGGTGGTGGTAGATATGTTGGTGGTGGTGGTGGAGGAGGTGGTGGTGATGATGGTGGTGGTGGATGTGCTGTTGGTGGTGGTGGTGGTGATGGATATGTTCATGGTGGTGGATATGTT